>JAJGRX010000118.1:0-269996 GCA_025461125.1 Carex kokanica
GGAGAAGCAATTGAAGAAGATGCTAGAGGGCAAGCTTCTAACTGGGAAACAAAAGGAGGAGCAGAGAAAATTGGAAGCTATGAGACGGCAGTTCCTTGCACAAAGTGTTGAGGGTTTGGGCAGTACAAGTTCTGGTACAACTGAGGTTCAAGAGAGGCCGAAATATGAGACAAAGAAGCAAAAGCCCAAGATGGTTGAAAAGGAGGTCATAGAGGAGGTCATGGAGGCTGATAATGATGTGGAAGAATCCACGGTGGATGATGAATCAGCCGAGTCACAATTTCAGGTAGCTGATATCGAAGAGGCTAAGGAGCAGATAGAAGAGGTGAAACCGACATGGGAGGATGACAATTGGGATACGAAGATCTAGAATGATGACTCAGAAGAAGAAGAAGATGTTGAAGCTTGGAGTAACCTATTTTGAATCAAGGGGGGAGTGTTAAAAGTTGATTCAAAATTAACACACCTAATTAAGATGGCTGCCGAAGTTAGTGGGTTAGAATTTCTCCAAAATTAGAAGTCTGTATTTGTCATGTGTTCTAGAGTTAGTATTTCTATATTTATTGAGTTAGTGGAGAATGTGGTTTCCTTATTTACACTAGGCAGAAAATAGCATGTAGTGGATTCCTTATTTAGATTAATGTTTAGCTATAATTCAGCATGTTGTAATCGAATTAATTAAGAAGGAAAAGTGAATTATTTGTGTCAATCCTTCTTCCTCTGTTTACTCTTCAACAAAATCCAACACAAGAATCTTTTCTGAAAAAACACATTTACCATCGGACCTTCATCATCGGATGGCCTAAGGCAGAAATAGTGTTTGCATTCAGGACAACACTGTAATTACTTTGCAACTTTTTTTTTTAAATATTGGCAGAATACTTTGCAACTTTTCACTAACTGTTCGCGTCTAATCCACCGATAGCGTTGATGGGTCCTCTTTTGTCATAAGTTAAATTTAACTATAGTTGGTATTGAGTGACTCTTCGACATCGGTTGGGCTCCACGGACCGATGGAATTGAGGGGGTGATCTTTACCATCGATGGGTAATTACGAGCCAACTGTGTTGGATTGACAACACCAACTACTATCTTTACTGAACCGATAGCGCTTTTTTGAGTGGCAGCACTGGTAAATAATTGAAACCTAGGTCAACTAAACACCCACAGCTACATTAATTCAACCGATAGTGTTCTCTAGATATAAAAGAGATTATCCTTGGTTATTCTCTCCCAGCCATCTCTATGTGCGCAAATATAAATTCTGTGTGCGAATTTAAGGCGCTATGATCAGCCACATTAATGGAATTTGTGTATAACTTGATTGATACTAAGAAACCTTAGATCTTATATATTTATAGGCTTCATAGGTCCTGTAGGGATGAAAAGATTTCTGATTCTTCCAGAGTGTTAGTGGGGCGTAGTGGAGTTTGGTTGTCAAGTTAAATCAGAATCTACTGTAACTGCTATTTGCAGCAGTTATTTGTGCGGTTGGGCATTGAATAACATGCGCTTTCAGGATGAACCACATAGGCTTCCTTAGCAATTTTCTCCTGCAGCTTGTATTATGTTCGGTTGTTGGCTGCAAAGTGCATGCGGTTCGTGACCGATTAGCACAAAGTGGACATGTTGTCCAAAGTGCTTCGTTTTATGTCTATTTCAGCCCTAAAAACACTAGAAATTTGCATTTCTACAACACCAAGTGAAAATGACAAAATTAATCTGATTCGACCTAAACTAGACTTTTATAACTAGATATTAAACAATAATTGAGGTCAAATGATAGGGAAAAATAGTACATTTTCTGACGTTATCATCCGCTATGCCAGGTATGCTAAACTGAAGTATGTGTTTTTGTTCCTAGTTGTGATTTAGTCTCTCTTCTATATCGGAAAATATTCAAATATTAATTATTTCATTTTGCTTGCTCTTCGTCTAGTATTCACTTGTAAAATTATTGCCTTTGTTTTTAAATAGAAAGATGATTTTGATTATTATAATATGTAAAATGGTCAAATAGGTACTGACTTCATTTCACTTGTAAAATTAATTGCTCTTTGTCTATTATAATTTGTAATACTATGACATATGAACTATTAAAGAATGTATCTTTGTAGATCCTTTATTTTTTCTTATTTGCATGATTGAAAAAAATATAGACTTAGATTAGTTGTCATTTGATTGTTATCCTAATTTCTCAATGTTGATAATGTTGATAAATGACAGGAATATAGAATATAATTTTTGCAAAGAAAAAAAACGCTATGTACGATAGTTTCCGCTATAACTACGCTATTCGTGATAGCTTTTTTTAGTTTCTCCGCAATCACGCAATAATCACTATTGAGAACCTGACTGGAACGATCAGGCAGCAGTGGGTATACACCAGTAGTACGTGGGAAGTACAGAGGTAAGTCGACACTGGAGAGCAGCAAGAATTCTCAATCATTCCAATCCCGCATTTTGTTGTCTTAGTTAAATTTACTGATTTTTAATTTCGGACTCAAGCTTATTTGAGTCCAATTGTTTTACATTAACCACTGTTTTTGCATAACTCATGTAAGAACAACTATTATCAATTAAAGGAGGGCTTGACCTTCGTTCTCTTCTAAAAAACAATATATTAACTTGATAATTATAATTGTAATAAGAGGAGGGATTCAATTACAATATTTGTAAGTTACAACATCTTACAATAATTTGATTTTGTGATTTTAAAAGTTCAAACAGTCGATCTAAACGTTCAATATATCTATATTAAAATGTGCTTGGAGATAAATTTTACATTTATTCGAATTTTTTTACTATTTATTAAGTATTTTACAAACTGTTGTTTTTAGACAATTCTGGACCACTGAAAAATAACAGTTTTGTAAAATACTTAATAAATAGTAAAAAAATTCAAAAAAATATAAAATTTTATCTCTAAGCACATTTTAATATAGATATCATGTTGAACGGTTTGGATTGACTGTTTGGACTTTTAAAATCACAAAACTGAATTGTTATAAAATATTGTAGCTTACAAATGTTATAAGTGGATCCCTCCTCTTGTAATAATTATAGTATTATCATGATTATTATTATTGTTGTTGTTATCAATATATCATCCTTTTTATTATTTAATGTTGTTTGTTTACTATATATGAAACAAAATTGATGGTATATCATCTCTACATTTGACTTGCACAATTATCTAGTGCTGACCACCTCTATACTCTTAAATATAAAAAAGAAATGCTCACAACAACGTTTACAATACATTATTCAATTTTTCCAAATAGACATTTCAATTTCTTCTATATATACGTGATTTCTGCACCTTGGACCGCTGAAGCAGTCTTCAATTCACCTAATTCTTATTATTTACCTAATTAGACCTAATTAGATTTTTTTTCCCGTGTGGATAAAGTCTTGTCTAATCCCAAAACAAGTTGCTTACCCCGGGGTGGAGACGTGCCACAGACCAAAGAATTTTACCAATATATATATTTTTTTCGGAATTTTTAATTTATAGAAATTATAATAAAATAATATAAAATAAACCATTAGACTGATGGCATGGTAGCGAGCTATAGTTGGGATCCATCGTCCTTTTATGTGGATTTTGCTGCTGCAATGGTTAAGATGGGGGATATATATCAATCCGCTAACAGGATCATCAGGACAAATAAGAAAGATTTGCAATGCGATCAATTAATGTGCATACTAAAACAATTTTTGCATTACTTGTTGATATATATACAGGTTCTCTTCATCGATCTTTTGTAATTATTAATTATCTTCTGATTTATACATTCTTTTATTATTATTTTGTATGTTTTTACATTCAATTCTTTCCAAAGAAGTACTTTTAAGGCTATTTTATTAAAAGGTGTAATAATCTGTGCAAGGAAATCTAGAAGAGTTAAATGTTTCTCTAAACAATTCAATATATGTTACTAAACAGATAGGCGTTCTTTTCTGTTTTCTTATTAATTATTATAATATTTTGGTTCGTAAAGTTTCTTATACGATTTGGTGTGAAGTTCAATAATCCTTTTTAGGTAATATTTATAGAGCCTTCAAATTTTAAATTTATGACAAGTTATCTTTCCAACTTTTAATTTTTGAAAATCAATTTCCTGAACTATACACAATCAGTGATAGTGACTCCTTAACAGCTAATTAATGTGCTATTTGTAATACAAATGTTGAATTTGAGCCATAAATCTTCTTAAAATTAATTTTATGAGAGATGCGTCTAGATAAAATTGGATGATATTTTAAATTTGTGTCTTGCTACATCAAGTGGATGAAAAATAAATACATTAATTAGAATAATCTATTGTAGTAATTAACTAGATACGTCAATTTTTCAGCCATTATATTTGATCAAATAAAAATAATGAACCCTAAAAATATAAAAAGTTTACGTGAGTGCATTTCTCATGAAACCAAATTGTTTGGGTTTAAAATTTTGAAATAGGAGAAAGGGGAGGTAGCACAGTTGACTAGCAGAAAAGTCTTAGAATTGCTGTTTACTTAAAAGATCGAGAGTTCGATTCCTCTCACAACTTTGCAGTCTCTGCTAAGGTTTAAAAAAAAATTAAAATAGAAATGAAAAAAAATGAGGTACATAATCTCATTTTGTGTCATGAAAATCTTGTGATATTGGAACCCTCTCTTATATTTTATGCAAAAACTTTTAACTTACGAAGCCTTCTATATATTTTTAAATATAATAAATTTGAATACTAATTATAGTTTGTAATATACAATTGTTAATTTCGATCCCATGGAAGACGTTTCAAGCTTGGCTCGGAATCCAAAATTAGTAAGATTATTTTTTTTGCAGTGCTTCTATTAAAGTAAACATCATACAAAGAAAGTTAATTATAATCGGCACATCATACATAAATACGAGAAATTTTCATAAAAACAATGTGTAAAGTAAGTACTTGTGCGTGTGAAAATGAGATTCAACAATCACACACGTACGGTCAATTAAAAGAGAATCCCCAGTTTTAACCCTATGTGTACATATAATTAAAGATGCTCGGTTATTATACGAAATTGGCGACACAGAGGGTCTTAGAGAAGAGAGCAACAACGACAAGAGACAATTTTTTAGGAAATTTTTTTGTGTATTCTCTTTCTACAAAGTTTGAGTACAAAAGGTGTATAAAAGAAAATTTACAAATATAACCCTATAAAAATAGGAAATAACAAATGGTGAGATAAGAGACATTTACAATATGTTTTAATTTTTATGTTGGCTAATTATCATTCCTTCTCTCTCATGGATTGAGAGTTATCGAACTGATCACATTGAAGAAGAGGTGGATGTCCACATGAGGAGTTTGACTGTCTTTTTTTATATGGCCTGAGTTGTGGTTTAATCTCTTTACGCGAAAGGGATTAAATATCAACTCAAGTCGGGAAAGAAAGATGGGTCAAACCCCACATATGGTCATCCTCCTCTTCTTCAACGCCGATCAGTTTGATAATTTATTTATCCATGTGGGACATGAATTAGAAATTGACACAAAAAAAAAACCACATGTTGTAAAATAACGTAGAACTAAGAAGGTTTTGGAATCTAACTAACATGTATATAATTTCAGATAGTTAATTTAGAATTTCAAAACAAAAAGATTGCTTGAATGATATAACTAATTTTAGATAACTCCCTAAATGCATATTGTGTTTTTTAGAATAAAGAAAATAAAGGGAAGGACATGAATTAGAAATTGATACAAATTTTTTAAACAAGTTGTAAAATAACATAGAATTAAGAAGGTTTTGGAATCAATTACATGTATATAATTTCATATAGTTATTTTAGAATTTCCAAACAAGAAGATTGCTTGAATGAGATAACTAATTTTAGATAACTCTCTTAACGCATATTGTGTTTTTCAAGAGCAAAAAATAAAGGGAAGAATCTCAAAACTTGAGTTAAAGTTTCTGATAAAAAAAAAAAAATTCTTTCTAATTTTTTATTTTGTACTCCTTTACCATATTTTTTCTTAGATATTGTTAATGTAAATGTATAAAGTCTCATATCTTGGATTTTTTTTTTTAGATAGAATATTGTTCATGTAGCAATTTGTGTACTGTAAAATAATTGTAAATGTTGTTTATGTTAGTAATGTATTGCTTTTGGTATGTGTTGTATATAAATTTATATTTTTAGTATATTGGTAAATGTAATGTTTTTTGGTATATTAATAAATGTATTTTTTTCTGTTTGAATTCATATCTAGGCCTGTATACATTTTGACAGCTGTCTTGATTTTCCATATTCATTTTTCTGAACTCCTTAAAATATACATTTAACTATCGCTCAATACACATAAAGTATTACGCCAAAGCACATTTTTTTATTGTGTTAATATACATTTGTTGAGTTGTTGTTCAGTTTTTTTTTAAGAAAAAATAATCAAAAAATGAAAGCTACGTATATTTTTTCTTTTATTTTAAGGTCCCAATCATCCTTCCGTACCATACGTACGTGATTTGTGCACCATTGGTCCGGTCATGCCCTCTTTAATTTTCCTAATCTTTTAATTTTCGTTGGGGATAAAGTCTTGTCTAGCTAATCCCAAACGTTGCTTGCCACTGGGTGGGCACGTGCCGCAGACCAAAGATATATCATTTTTTTAGTCCTTAATTGGCACAGCAGCCATGCACATCATATATATCTAATCAACTAATAATGAGAACGCGAAATGGGCCGTAAATGTTTGATTTGGATAAAGTAATACAAACGGCTGGCATGTCAGCATCGATCGATAAAAGTATTACTTATTCCCTGCTTGACAGCGTTAAACTAAATAATTATTGTTGAAGCATTCTTCCCAAAGACTTGTTCCCCAAACCTACCCTATAAATACACAAATGAATACACTTTTCATCATAAAGTCACAAATCAACTCTTCATTAGCTTCTCTCTACAAAATTGTTACGAACTGATCAGCTCTCAATTAGCTTCTATCATAATTAACAATGGGCTCTTCTTCAAAATTTGTTTGGATAGCCGTTGCAATGCTCTTCGCGTTCTCTCTAAAACACTGTCAAGCTTCTCTGACTTCAAGCTACTATGATTATACATGTCCGCAAGCCCTTCCAATCATTCGCAGTGCTATACGAGATGCAATTGCAAAAGAACGCCGGATGGCCGCCTCTCTCATACGCCTTCACTTCCATGACTGCTTTGTTCAGGTAATTAACCATAATATATGTAATACATAAATGGATTCGTTACTGATGTGCATCCAATGACACACCTCATTTGGAATTGATTTGATATTGTTTGAGTTCTGAAATCTAAAATACGTATAAGTGGTACAATCATATTGAAAAAACACTGTTAACTCAGTGTAAACAACATATAATAGCATAAACGCTTACAGGCTTAATTACTCATAATTAATATTAATTAGGTTAATTTTCGAGTAAAATCTAAACGAATTAGTACCTTTTTACTTTGAATAATTAATCAGGGATGTGATGGATCGGTGCTTCTGAAAGACACCCGATGGTTCACGGGTGAGCAAACTGCTCTTCAAAACAACAACTCGATAAGGGGAATGGAAATCATTGATGCTGCCAAGTGGGCCGTGGAAGCAGTTTGTCCGAAAGTCGTATCATGCGCAGATATCGTTGCACTTGCAGCCAGAGACTCTTCTGAATATGTGAATGGGCCGACGTGGACGGTTAAGCTGGGGAGAAGGGATTCAACCACAGCAAATAGAGATTTGGCTGCAGCTGATTTGCCCTTCGGTGGTGATAACCTGGATGTGCTGATTGCTAAATTTGCTAGAAAGGGACTCAATGCTAAGGAAATGGTTGCGCTCTCAGGTGCACATACAATCGGTCAGGCTCAATGCGGGACGTTTAGGGGACGTATATACAATGAAACCAATATCGATCCGGGCTTTGCCATTCACAGGAGACGTAATTGCCCTTCTTCAAACAATGCCGGAAATACAAACTTGGCACCACTTGACCCTGTGACACCGAACTCACTTGACAATAAGTACTACAAAAATTTGATGCAAAGAAGGGGGTTGTTGCACTCTGACCAAGTGTTGTTCAATGGGGGTGAGACTGATGGCATGGTAGCCAGCTATAGTAGGGATTCATCTTCCTTTTATGCGGATTTTGCTGCTGCAATGGTTAAGATGGGCGATATCAATCCGCTAATAGGATCGTCAGGACAAATAAGAAAGATTTGCAGTGCGATCAATTAATGTTCTCTTCATCTCTTATAATTTATACATTCTTTTATTAATTTTTTAAATGTTTGTATATTGAGTTCTTTCCGAAGAACTGAAAATGTGCTTTTAAGGCAATGTTATTATAAAGTGTAATTATCTATGTGCAAGGAAATCTAGAAGAAATAAATATTAATTTATCGAAACAATTCAATATTATTTGTTACTAAACTGAAGCGTTCTTTCCGGTTTTTTTTTTTTTTTTGTATATATAATTTCTAATCCGATTTTGTGTAAAGTTCAAGGATCCTCTTTAGGAAGGCCTTCAAATTTTTAATTTATGACAAGTTATCTTTCCAACTTTTAATTTTAACAATCAATTTCCTGAATTATATATGCAATCAGTGACAATGACCACTTATAACAGCTAATTAATTTGCTATCAGTATTCTCATTAACACTTTTACAATTATATTTCAAGTTTTGAAATACAAATGTTGAATTTGAGCCATTAATCTTGTTAAATTTTATGAAAGATGCGTCCAGACTAAAATTTTATGATTTTTGTAGTTTAATTTGTACACGATGAAAAATTAATATATTGAAATTATCTATCGGTTGAATATTCAAATATAAAAATAGATCTTGTGTGCAAGTAAATAGTTCTTGGCAGAATCAAGAACTTAAAATATAAACTGAGTATAAAGTAAATAGATAGAGTTGAGAGAATTGACACAAGATATGATAACGTAGTTCAGCAACTAAAGGCCTACGTCTTAGGAGAAACAAATCAAACCCCCTTTATATAAAGAGAAAACAGAAATGGAAACAAAATCACGGTTTTATCTATCAACTGATATGGTGGTTGGTCAACCATCTTAACGGCTGGAGCAGATCAGACAATATTAGAAATTAGGGTTTGCCTTTTTTCTTGTGCTTTATGACAACCGTTCCAACGTTATAAGTCAACCGTGGGCAACGTTTGGACTCTGGTTGTTTTGTGCTTGATTTGTTTTCAAATATATTTTTGTAATTCGGAAGTTTTGATTTCAACCGTTACAACGTCTGATCAACTGTTGTAACGACTGGACTCAGGCAGCACAACCTCAAACCCACTTTATCATATTTTTAGATATGGAAAAAATGAGAAAATTAAAATGGTAAAGTAAACTATTCTTGCTCTTCATGATTCATCTAGCATATGCTTGTGTTCACCATTCATGTCTTGATGCTTTTCTTGTCAATCAAATTGATGTAGCAATTAAACCTGCAAACGTCTCAAACAAAAAAATTGTAAAATTCAATATTTATATGTTTTGCAAATTGGCCAAATAAAGCTTGATGTTTACTTGGTATAACTGCCACACGATATCTAGGCCGGTATACATTTTGAAAGCTGTCTTGATTTTCCATATTCATTTTTCCGAACTCCTTAAAATATACATTTAACTATCGCTCAATACACAAAGTATTACGCCGAAGCACATTTATTTTATTGTATTAATATACATTTGTTGAGTTGTTGTTCAGTTTTTTTTTAAGAAAAAATAATCAAAAATTGAAAGCTAGCTACGTATATTTTTTTTATTTTAAGGTCCCAATCATCCTCCCGTACCACGGTACCATACATACGTGATTTCTGCACCATTTGTCCGGTCATGCCCTCTTTAATTTTCCTAATCTTGTAATTTTCGTTGGGGATAAAGTCTTGTCTAGCTAATCCCAAACGAGTTGAATGCCACTGGGTGGGCACGTGCCACAGACCAAAGATATCATTTTTTTAGTCCTTAATTGGCACAACAGCCATGCACATCATATTTATCTAATCAACTAATAATGAGAACGCGAAATGGGCCGTAAATGTTTGATTTGGATGAAGTAATACAAACGGCTGGCATGTCAGCATCGATCGATAAAAGTATTACTTATTCCCAACTTGACAGTGTTAAACTAAATAATTATTGTTGAAGCATTCTTCCCAAAGACTTGTTCCCCAAAGCTACCCTATAAATACACAAATGAAACACTTTTCATCATAAAGTCACAAATCAACTCTTAAATAGCTTCTCTCTACAAAATAGTTACGAACTGACAGCTCTCCATTAGCTTCTCTCATAATTAACAATGGCCTCTTCTTCTAAATTTGCTTTGATAGCAATTGCAATACTCTTCGCGTTCTCTTTAAAGCACTGTCAAGCTTCTCTGTCTCCAAACTACTATGATTATACATGTCCACAAGCCCTTCCAATCATTCGCAGTGCTATACGAGATGCAATTGCAAAAGAATGCCGGATGGCCGCCTCTCTCATACGCCTTCACTTCCATGACTGCTTTGTTCAGGTAATTAAACATAATATATGTAATACATAAATGGATTCGTTACTGATGTGCATCCAATGACACACCTCATTTGGAATTGATTTGATATTGTTTGAGTTCTGAAATCTAAAATACGTATAAGTGGTACAAGCATATTGAAAAAACACTGTTAACTCAGTGTAAACAACATATAAAAGCATAAACGCTTACAGGTTTAATTACTCATAATTAATATTAATTAGGTTAATTTTCGAGTAAAATCTAAACGAATTAGTACCTTTTTACTTTAAATAATTAATCAGGGATGTGATGGATCGGTGCTTCTGAAAGACACCCCATGGTTCACGGGCGAGCAAACTGCTCTTCAAAACAACAACTCGATAAGGGGGGATGGAAGTCATAGATGCTGCCAAGTGGGCCGTGGAAGCAGTTTGTCCGAAAGTCGTATCATGCGCAGATATCGTTGCACTTGCAGCCAGAGACTCGTCTGAGTATGTGAATGGGCCGACATGGAAGGTTAAGCTGGGAAGAAGAGATTCGACCACCGCAAATAGAGATTTGGCTGCTGATTTGCCCTTCGGTGGTGATAATCTGGATGTGCTGATTGCTAAATTTGCTAGAAAGGGACTCAATGCTAAGGAAATGGTTGCGCTCTCAGGTGCACATACAATCGGTCAGGCTCAATGCGTGACGTTTAGGGGACGTATATACAATGAAACCAATATCGATCCGGGCTTTGCCCTTCACAGGAGACGTAATTGCCCTCCTTCAAACAATGCCAGAATTACAAACTTGGCACCACTTGACCCTGTACACCGAACTCACTTGACAACAAGTACTACAAAAATTTGATGCAAAGAAGGGGGTTGTTGCACTCTGACCAAGTGTTGTTCAATGGGGGTGAGACTGATGGCATGGTAGCCAGCTATAGTAGGGATTCATTTTCCTTTTATGCGGATTTTGCTGCTGCAATGGTTAAGATGGGCGATATCAATCCGCTAACAGGATCGTCAGGACAAATAAGAAAGATTTGCAGTGCGATCAATTAATGTTCTCTTCATCTCTTATAATTTATACATTCATTTATTAATTTTTTAAATGTTTGTATATTGAGTTCTTTCCGATGAACTGAAAATGTGCTTTTAAGGCAATGTTATTATAAAGTGTAATTATCTATGTGCAAGGAAATCTAAAAGAAATAAATATTAATTTATCGAAACAATTCAATATTATTTGTTACTAAACTGAAGCTTTCTTTTCGTTTTTTTTTGTTCGTATATATAATTTCTAATCCGATTTGGTGAAAAGTTCAAGGATCCTCTTTAGGAAGGCCTTCAAATTTTTAATTTATGGCAAGTTATCTTTCCAACTTTTAATTTTAACAATCAATTTCCTGAATTATATATGCAATCAGTGACAATGACCACTTATAACAGCTAATTAAATTGCTATCAGTATTCTCATTAACACTTTTACAATTATATTTCAAGTTTTGAAATACAAATGTTGAATTTGAGCCATTAATCTTGTTTAATTTTATGAAAGATGCGTCCAGACTAAAATTTTATGATTTTTGGAGTTTAATTTGTACACGATGTAAAAATTAATATATTGAAATTAACTATCGGTTGAATATTCAAATATAAAATAGATCTTTGTGCAAGTAAATTGTTCTTGGCAGAATCAAGAACTTAAAATATAAAATGCATATAAAGTAAATAGATAGAGTTGAGAGAATTGACATAAAAGATGATAACGGAGTTCAGCAACTAAAGGCCTACGTCTCTGGGGCTCCGCGACTAAAGGCCTACGTCTTAGGAGAACAAATCAAACCCCTTTATATAAAGAGAAAACAGAAATGGAAACAAAATCACGGTTTTATCTATCAACTGATATGGTGGTTGGTCAACCGTCTTAACGGCTGAGAGCAGATCAGACAATCTTCGAAATTAGGGTTTGCCTTTTTTTCTTGTGCTTTATGACAACCATTCCAACGTTATAATCACCGTGGGCAACGTTTGGACTCTTGTTGTTTTGTGCTTGATTTGTTTTCAAATATATTTTTGTATTCAGAAGTTTTGATTTTCAACCGTTGTAAAGACTGGACTCAGGCAGCACAACCTCAACCCAATTATCAGAGTTTTAGGATATGGAAAAAAATGAGAAAATTAAATGGTAAAGTAAACTATTCTTGCTCTTCAGGATTCATCTAGCATGCTTGTGTTCACCATTCATGTCTTGATGCTTTTCTTGTCAATCAAATTGATGTAGCAATTTAAACCTGCAAATGTCTCAAACAAAAAAAATTATAAAATTCAATATTTATATGTTTTGCAAATTGGCCAAATAAAGCATTAGATTGCTTACCACAACACTAAATATATTCACCACATATACTAATTTCATTGACAAACAAGTTTGAAGAATTATATATTATCATAAAAGAAAAAAAAGGAAATTATATTCGCAAACGTAAAAAAAAAAAAAATTATCTTTTACAAAAATCAATTAATAAATCATCTATTATTCTAAATAGATCGAGATGAAGTATACATGTATCTTTCCTTCTTTCTTTTTTTTGAGGTAAGCGGGCAACTAGCCGACTGACCATTGTATTAATGAATAAAGAAAAAGTATTTTCATCCTACTCAAGGACTAAGTATACACGTATCTTTCTGTCATTATTCAAAGGAGCATAGCCAGTCACGTCAATCTCATGTATCTTCCTACAATTTTCCTAAATGTTTTTTTTATAAACGAGTTGTTTGCCAAGGGATGGCTACGTCACGTGCTGCAGACCATAGAATTCTACGTACCAATATATATAATTTTCTTGGTCCATCAATTGTTATAACTACCCCAGTATATCTAATCTATTAATAACAAAACTCAAAAGATCGATTAATGTTTGACTTGGAAGAAGTAATCCAAAACGGCTGGCAAAGAATTTTGTGCATATCTTAATCAGCATCGATCGATATATACCCTGCTTGACAGTGTTCAAATAAAATAAATATTTATGGTTGAAGCATTCTTCCCAGAGACCTGTTCGCCGAAGGTACCCTATAAATACACAAATGATACACCATAAAGCCACAAATCAACTCTTAATTAGATTCTCTCTACAAAATAGTTACGAAGTGATCAGCTCTCAATCAGCTTCTATCATTTCCTCTATCTCTCTCTCACAATTATCAATGGGATCTTCTTTTAAACTTACTTGGATAGCCATTGCAATGCTATTCGCGTTCTCTCTAAAGTACTGTCAAGCTTCTCTGACTTATAATTACTATGATTATACATGTCCGCAAGCCCTTCCAATCATTCGCAGTGCTATACGAGATGCAATAGCAAAAGAACGCCGGATGGCCGCCTCTCTCATACGCCTTCACTTCCATGACTGCTTTGTTCAGGTAATTAACCATAATATGTAATACATAAATGGATTCGTTACTGATGTGCATCCAATGACACACCACATTTGGAATTGATTTGATATTGTTCGAGTTCCAAATTCTAAAATACTTAGAAGTGGTGCCAGCATATTAAAAAAAACTCTGTTCTACTCAGAATAAACTGCATAATAACGTAAACGCTTACAGGCTTACTCTTGATTAATATTAATTAGGTTAATTTTCGAGTAAAACCGAAACGAATTAGTACCTTTTATTTTGAATTATTAGGGATGTGATGCATCGGTGCTTCTGAAAGACACCCCATGGTTCACGGGCGAGCAAACTGCTCTTCAAAACAACAACTCAATAAGGGGAATGGAAGTCATAGATGATGCCAAGTGGGCCGTGGAAGCAGTTTGTCCGAAAGTCGTATCATGCGCAGATATCGTTGCACTTGCAGCCAGAGACTCTTCTGAGTATGTGAATGGGCCGACATGGAAGGTTAAGCTGGGAAGAAGAGATTCGACCACCGCAAATAGAGATTTGGCTGCTGCTGATTTGCCCTTCGGTGGTGATAATCTGGATGTGCTGATTGCTAAATTTGCTAGAAAGGGACTCAATGCTAAGGAAATGGTTGCGCTCTCAGGTGCACATACAATCGGTCAGGCTCAATGCGTGACGTTTAGGGACCGTATATACAATGAGACCAACATTGATCCGGGCTTTGCTCTTCACAGGAGACGTAATTGCCCTCGTTCAAACAATGTCGGAATTACAAATTTGGCACCGCTTGACCCCGTTACACCGAACTCACTTGACAACAAGTACTACAAAAATTTGATGCAAAGAAGGGGGCTGTTGCACTCTGACCAAGTGTTGTTCAATGGAGGTGAGACTGATAGCATGGTAGCTAGCTATAGTAGGGATACATCCTCCTTTTATGCGGATTTTGCTGCTGCAATGGTTAAGATGGGGGATATCAATCCGCTAACAGGATCGTCAGGAAAAATAAGAAAGATTTGCAGTGCGATTAATTAATGTGCATTCTAAAAAAAAAATTGCGCGCATTACTTGTCGATATATAGGTTCTCTGCATCTTTTGTAACTTCTATCTTCAGATTTATATATTCTTTTATTAATTTTTTTATGTTTGTACATCGAATTATTTCCGAAGAATTACTATTAAGGCTATTTTATTAAAAAGTGTAATAATCTGTGCAAGGAAAGTTAGAAGAGATAAAGTTTCCCTAAACAATTCAATGTTACTAAACAGATAGGGCGTTCATTTCTGTTTTTGTTGAATTTATGCGGAAATATTGAAACAAAACAGAGAGAATATATGATTGAAGTTTGTGTATTGATATGATTTTCTTACAATTTTCTATATATATATATATATATATATATATATAGAGTAGGGCTATTGTGCTTTGTAAAGTAAAGCCATCGTTTTACTTCGGCTTACTTTTTGGATTTTCAAAGTCCAAAACGTCGATCCGACCGTTCAAGTTGATCTACATATTGAAATGTGCTTGCAGACCAAATTTTACATTTTTTGGAATTTTTTTACTATTTATTAAGTCACTTTGAAAATTGCTGATCACATGGTCCAGAAAAAACAGTGCAACAAAATTCTGGACCATGTGATCGGCAATTTTCAAAGTGGCTTAATAAATAGTAAAAAAATTCCAAAAAATGTAAAATTTGGTCTGCAAGCACATTTCAATATGTAGATCAACTTGAACGGTCGGATCGAAGTTTTGGACTTTGAAAATCCAAAAAGTAAGCCGAAGTAAAACGATGGCTTTACTTTGCAAAGCACAATAGCATAATTATATATATATATATATATATATATATATATAGAGACTGGCTAAGCTCAAAACGTTTGCACCAAGCCCTTGGTGCAAACGTTTTGGTTCTCCTATTTGCAAAGTCCAAACGGTCGATCCAAACCGTTAGATATTTAATCCATATTAAAATGTGCTTGGAGACCAAATTTCACATTTTTTGGAATTTTTTTGCTATTTATTAAGCCACTTTGAAAGTTGCTGATTCGGGTGAACAGTAAAAACAGTGCAATAAAATTATGGACCGTGTGATCAGCAACTTTCAAAGTGGCTTAATAAATAGCAAAAAATTCCAAAAAATGTAAAATTTGGTCTCCAAGCACATTTCAATATGGAGAACAACTTGAACGGTTCGGATCGACCGTTTGAACTTTGGAAATCCAAAAACAATTCGTTTGCACCAAACCCTTGGTGCAAGCGTTTTGAGCTTAGCCACTCACTATATATATATATAGAGAGAGAGAGAGAGATTGACTATGGTGAGTTGTGAAGTAAAACGTCGTTTTACTTCACGCTCATACTCCATTTTGAAAATCTAAATGACCGATCCGAACCGCTCAACATGTTCTCCTTATTGAAATGTGCTTGGAGACCAAATTTTATAATTTTTGGAATTTTTTTACTATTTATTAAGCCATTTTGAAAATCCCAGATCCGAGTGAACAGTAAAAAATAATAAAAAATTCTGGACCATTCGATCAGCGATTTTCAAAGTGGCTTAATAAATAGTAAAAAAATTCCAAAAATTATAAAATTTGGTCTCCAAGCACATTTCAATATGGAGAACATGTTGAGCGGTTCGGATCGGTCGTTTAGATTTTCAAAATAAAAATATGAGCGTGAAGTAAAAATGACATCTTACTTCGCAACTCACCATAGCCCAGCTATATATATATATATATATATATATATATATATATATAATCTGGCTAATATGGTACGCGTAGTATAGAGGGCCTCCGTGCTACGGCTCAATATTTGAGTTTTCAAAATCCTAACGGTCGATCCGAACCGTTCAACATAATCTTCATACGAATATGTACTTGCAAACCAAATTTTACATTTTTTAGAATTTTTTTACTATTTTTTTAGATAAGTAGAAAATCACTTGATCTGAATGGTACAGAATTTCCAGATCAAGTGATTTTTTACCTATCTAAAAAAATAGTAAAAAAATTCTAAAAAATGTAAAATTTGGTTTGCAAGTACATATTAATATGGAGATCATGTTGAACGGTTCGGATCGACCGTTAGCATTTTGAAAACCCAAATATTGAGCCGTAGCACGGAGGCCTTCTATGCTACACGTAGCACCGTAGCCACTTCCTATATATTACAAGATATCTAAGTTACCGTTTTGTTACCGTTTGTACTATTTCTGTTTTTGGTACCTATGAACAGTGTACCGTTGGTATTATTGCCTAAAATAGATGTTGCCTTTATTGTCTAATTCTAATTCTAAGCCACTTGATCAATGATAAACGACTGAGATCAAATCCCTTCTATATCTTTTTTTTTTTTCAACACTCCGCCTCAAGCTAGGAATATATAGATCATGCAATCTTGGCTTTTTTGTATTTTTTTCAAAATGGACTCGGGTCCAAACCTTTGGTGAAGATATCCATTAGTTGATCTTCACTTTTAACGTATGATGTTTCTATTTCTTTTGCTTGAACTTTCTTTCTAATGAAGTTGTAATCCACTTATATATGTTTGGTTCGCTCATCATGGAATACTAGATTCAATGCAATGTGTCGCGCATAATTATTATCGCAATACATCTTCATAGATTGATCACAGGCAATGCCTATGTCGTTGAGTAGTTGCTTGACCCAAATTAATTCACTTGCGGCTGATATCATGGTATATTATTCCGCCTCCGCCCTAAATCGCGCGTGCCACACCATTTTGTTTCTTTTTCTTTCATGTGACTAAATTTCCACTTAAAATGTGCAAAAGCTGGTAGTGAATTTCTTATTGAAACTTCTGATCCGATCTGCATCGGAATAATCAAAAATGACATTAGAATTATTATTTTTCATCTAAATTTTTTTGCCGGATTTTTCTTTATATAACTTAAAATTTTATTTATAGCATCTAAATGTGGAGTTCTTAGGTAGTTAAATGAACTTACTAATTTAGCTTACAAAAAAATATCGAGACATGTAACCGTTAAATAAATTAATGAATAAAGAGATGAAATATACATCTTTCTTTCTTTCTTTCTTTAAGATTAGTCGTCAACTAGCCGACTGATAATTGTATTAATGAATAAAGAAAAAGTATTTTGATCCTAATCGAAGGACTAAGTATACAACTATCTTTATGTGATTATTCAAAGGAGCATAGCCAGTCACGTCAATCTCATGTATTTAGAACTCCTTTATTATGAAAGATCGTTAATTAAGCGAGTTGCACACCAATGGTCCGGTAAAGCAGCCTCTTATTTTCCAAATTCTTATTATAAACGAGTTGTTTGCCAAGGGTTGGCTACGTCACGTGCTGCAGACCATAGAATTCTACGTACCAATATATCATTTTTCTTGGTCCATTAATTGGTATAACTGCCACACGATATCTAATTAATCAACTAATCATGAGAACGCAAAAAGGGCCATGCATGAATAATTGAATATTAATGTTTGACTTGGAACAAGTAATACAAACGGCTGGAATATCAGTATCAATAATAAAAGTATTAATTATCCCCAGCTTGACATGCTGTGTTAAAATAAATAATGTATTGTTGAACCATTCTTCCCAAAGACATCTTCACCAAAGGTACCCTATAAATACACAAATGAAACACAACTTCTCATCATACAAATAAACTCTTAATTAGTTACGAACTGATCAGCTCTCAATTAGCTTCTATCATTCTCTCTCTCTCTCTCTCATAATTAACAATGGGCTCTTCTTCAAAACTTGCTTTGATAGCAATTACAATGCTCTTCGCGTTCTCTTTAAAGCACTGTCAAGCTTCTCTGACTCCAAACTACTATGATTATACATGTCCACAAGCCCTTCCAATCATTCGCACAGCCATACGAATTGCTATTGCAAAAGAGCGCCGAATGGCCGCCTCTCTCATACGCCTTCACTTCCATGACTGCTTTGTTCAGGTAATTTACCATAATTTGTAATACATATAAATGGATTCCTTACTGATGTGCATCCCATGACCCACCTCATTTGGAATTAATTATTTGATATTTTATTAGTTCAGAAATCTCTGGAATAATACATAGAAGCTGTACAAGCATGATTAATATTAATTAGGTTAATTTTCTCGTAAAATCTAAAGGAATTTGCTCCTTTTGTACTTTGAATAATCAGGGATGTGATGGATCAGTGCTTCTGAAAGACACCCCATGGTTCACGGGTGAGCAAACTGCTCTTCAAAACAACAACTCGATTAGGGGAATGGAAGTCATAGATGCTGCCAAGTGGGCCGTGGAAGCAGTTTGCCCCAAAGTCGTATCATGTGCAGATGTCGTCGCACTTGCAGCCAGAGACTCTTCTGAGTATGTGAATGGGCCGACGTGGACGGTTAAGCTGGGAAGAAGAGACTCGACCACCGCAAATAGAGATTTGGCTGCTGCTGATTTGCCCTTCGGTGGTGATAATCTGGATGTGCTGATTGCTAAATTTGCCAGAAAGGGACTCAATGCTAAGGAAATGGTTGCGCTCTCAGGTGCACATACGATCGGTCAGGCTCAATGCGTGACATTTAGGGACCGTATATACAATGAGACCAACATTGATCCGGGATTTGCTCTTCATAGGAGACGTAATTGTCCTCCTTCAAACAATGTCAGAATTACAAATTTGGCACCGCTTGACCCTGTTACACCGAACTCACTTGACAACAAGTACTACAAAAATTTGATGCAAAGAAGGGGGCTGTTGCACTCTGACCAAGTGTTGTTCAATGGGGGTGAGACTGATGGCATGGTAACCAGCTATAGTAGGGATCCATCCTCCTTTTACGCGGATTTTGCTGCTGCAATGGTTAAGATGGGGGATATCAATCCGTTAACAGGATCGTCAGGACAAATAAGAAAGATTTGCAGTGCGATCAATTAATGTGCATGCATTCCAAACAATGTTTGCATCACTTGTTGATTTGTTCTGTTCATCTCTTGTAATTAATTTCTATCTTCTGATTTATACATTCTTTTATTAAATGTTTTAATGTTTGTACATTGAATTCATTCCGAAGAATTACTAAGGCTATTTAAATAAAAGGTGTAATCATCTTTGCAAGGAAATCTAGCAGAGATAAATGTTTCTCTAAACAATTCAATATATTCAATATATCTTCCTAAACCGAATAGGCGTTCTTTTTTGTTTTCTTATTATTATTTTTTTCGTTTCATATAGTTTCTTATACGATTTGGTGAAAAGTTCAATAATTCATTTTAGGGTAATATTTTTTAAAGCCTTCAAATTTTAAATTTATGACAAGTTAGCTTTCCAATTTTAATTTTGAAAATCAATTTCCCGAACTATACCCAATCAGTGACAATGACCGGACCCCTTAACAGCTAATGTGCTATTTGTAATCTCTTTAACACTTGTACAATTATATTTCAAGCTTGAAATACAAGTTTTGAATTTGAGCCATAAACCTTCTTAAAATTAATTTTATGAGAGATGCGTCCAGATAAAATTGTATGATTTTTTAAATTTGTGTTTTACTACATCAAGTGGAAGAAAAATAAAAACATTAATTAGAATAATCTATTGTAGTAATTAACTAGATACGTCTATTTTTCCACCTTTTGGTCAAGTTAAAATAATGAACCCTAAAAATCAACAAGTTTATGCTGAGTGCATCTCTCATGAAATCAAACAATTTCGGTTTAAAATTTTGAAATAGAAATGGCAAAAAAAAATGAGGTACGTAGTCTCATTTTGTGGCTTCAAATTAAATCTTATAATATTGGAACCCTCTCTTATATTTTATTCAAAACTTTTTTAACTTACGAAGCCTTATATATTTTAAAAAATAATAAATTTGAATACTAATTATAGTGTGTAATATACAAATTGTTAATTTCGATCCCCATTGAAGACGTTTCAACCTTGGCTCAGAATCCAAAAGTATTAAGATTTTTTTTAATACTTCTTTTAAACTAAACAGGTTAATCACACACGGCACATCATACACAAATACGATAAATTTTCATAAAAACAATGTGTAAAGTAAGTAATTTTGCGTGCGAAAATGAGATCTAACAATCACACATGGTCAATTAAAAAAGAATCCCTTGTTTTAACTATGTGTACATATGCTTGGTTGTTGTGTAGAAATGGTGACAAAGAGGGGCCGTAAATTGTGTGAGAGAGGTCCACATGTGTCGGTTTATGTTTTAATCTTTTGTATGTTTTAATTCTTTATGTTGGCTAATTCTCATTTCTTCTCTCTCATGGAATGAGAGTTATTGAGTTGATCGCATATATTGAAGAAGAGGTGGATGTCCACATGAAGAGTTTGACTGTCCTTTTTACATGGCCTAAGTTGTTGTTTAATCTCTTTACGCAAAAGAGATTAAACATCAACTCAAGCCGGGTAAGAAAGATGGGTCAAACCCCACATATATATGATTATCCTCCTCTTCTTCAACGCCGATCAGTTTGATAATTTTTCATCCATGAGGAACATGAATTAGAAACTGACACAAAAAAATTAGCACATGTTGTTAAATAACGTAGAACTAAGAAGATTTTGGAATCAATTACATGTAAATAATTTCACATAACTAACTTTTAATTCCAAAACAAGAAGATTGCTTGAATGAGATAACTAATTTAGATAACTCCCTAAATGTATAATTGTGACTTACAAGAGCAAAAAATAAAGGGAAGGGTCTCAAAATTTGATTTGAAGTTTCCGATTAAGTTTTTTTTTCCTTTCTAATTTTTTATTTTGTACTTCTTGACCATATTTTATTCTTAGATATTGTTCGTGTAAATGTATAAAATCTCAGATCTTGAATTTTTTTTGTTTTATTTTCATTTTTTTAGTTAGAATGTTATTAATGTAGCAATTTGTGTACTGTAAAATAATTGTAAATGTTGTTTATGTTGGTAAATGTATTGTTTTTGGTATGTGTTGTGTTTAAATTTATAGTTTTTTTTAATTTAGTATTTTCGGTATATTGGTAAATGCAGTGTTTTTGGTATATTGATAAATGTAGTTTTTTTTTGTTTGAATTCAGATCTATACCGGTATACATTTTAATAGCTGTCTTGATTTTCCATATATTCATTTTTTTCAAACTCCTTAAAATATAGATTTAACTATCGCTCAATACACCATACTCGTATCGTACCCATTGACACCCCCACTTGACGCTCGTTCCTTTCCCAAAAAATGATATATTAACTTGATAATTAATTATAATTGTAATAATTATGGTATTATCATTGTTGTTGTTGTTGTTGTCGTCGTCGTCGATATATCATCCTTCTCATAATTTAATGTTGTTTGTTTACTATATATGAAACAAAAGTGATGGTGTATCATATTTGACTTGCACAATTATCTAGTGCTGACCACCTCTATACTCTTAAATATAAAGAGAAATGACAACAACGTACATTGTTCAATTTTTCCAAATAGACATTTCAATTTCTTCTATATATACGTGATTTCTGCACCTTGGTCCGATGAAGCAGTCTTCAATTCACCTAATTCTTACTATTTACCTAATTAGACCTAATTAGATTTTTTTTCCCGTGTAGATAAAGTCTTGTCTAATCCCAAAACAAGTTGCTTACCCAGGGGTGGAGATTCAACAATCACACACGGTCAATTAAAAGAGAATCCCCAGTTTTAACTCTCTGTGTACATAAAATTAAAAATGCTAGGTTGTTATACGGAATTGGCGACACAGAGGGTCTCAGAGAAGAGAGCAACAACGACAAGAGACAATTTTTTAGGAAATTTTTTGGTGTATTCTCTTTCTACAAAGTTTGAGTACAAAAGGTGTATAAAAGAAAATTTACAAATATAACCCTATAAAAATAGAAAATAACAAATGGTGATATAAGAGACATTTACAATATGTTTTAATTTTTATGTTGGCTAATTATCATTCCTTCTCTCTCATGGATTGAGAGTAATTGAACTGATCACATTGAAGAAGAGGTGGATGTCCACATGAGGAGTTTGACTGTTTTTTTTATATGGCCTGAGTTGCGGTTTAATCTCTTTACGCGAAAGGGATTAAATATCAACTCAAGTCGGGAAAGAAAGATGGGTCAAACCCCACATATGGTCATCCTCTGTTTCTTCAACGCCGATCAATTTGATAATTTCTTTATCCATTAGGGACATGAATTAGAAATTGACACAAAAGAATAACACATGTTGTAAAATAACGTAGAACTAAGAAGGTTTTGGAATCAGTTGCATGTATTTAATTTCAGATAGTTAATTTAGAATTTCAAAACAAGAAGATTACTTGAATGATATAACACATTTTAGATAACTCCCTAAATGCATATTATGTTTTTCAGAATAAAGAAAATAGTTTTGAGATTATGGTTCCGGAAGTGAGTTTTTTGAGAACTAGCCTTTGATCTAGTGGCAAAGGCACATGGTCTCTATGTGAGAGGTTATGGGTTCGAAATCCGGATGGGGGAAATCCTTTGTTATAATAAACAGAGGTATTAAATAGTTGGGTGGCTTGACCTAACCTTTACTCAAAAAGAAAATAAAGAGAAGGACATGAATTAGAAATTGATACAAATTTTTTTTAAACAAGCTGTAAAATAAGAAGATTGCTTGAATGAGATAACTCTCTGAACGCATATTGTGTCTTTCACGAGCAAAAAATAAAGTGAATGATCTCAAAACTTGAGTTAAATTTTGCGATAAAAAAAAAATCTTTCTAATTTTTTATTTTGTACTCCTTTACCATATTTTTTCTTAGATATTGTTCATGTAAATGTATAAAGTGTCATATCTTGGATTTTTATTTTTATTTTTTTAGATAGAATATTGTTCATGTAGCAATTTGTGTACTGTAAAATAATTGTAAATGTTGTTTATGTTAGTAATGTATTGCTTTTGGTATGTGTTGTGTATAAATTTAATATTTTTAGTATATTGGTAAATGTAATGTTTTTTGGTATATTAATAAATGTATTTTTTCCTGTTTGAATTCATATCTAGGTCTGTGGCCCTGTGTAAATTTTGACAGCTGTCTTGATTTTCCATATTCATTTTTCCGAACTCCTTAAAATATACATTTAACTATCGCTCAATACACATAAAGTATTACGCCAAAGAACATTTTTTTTATTGCGTTAATATACATTTGTTGAGTTGTTGTTCAGTTTTTTTTTAAGAAAAAATAATAAAAAATTGAAAGCTACGTATATTTTTTTTCTTTTATTTTAAGGTCCCAATCATCCTTCCGTACCATACGTACGTGTGCACCATTGGTCCGGTCATGCCCTCTTTAATTTTCCTAATCTTTTAATTTTCGTTGGGGATAAAGTCTTGTCTAGCTAATCCCAAACGAGTTGAATGCCACTGGGTGGGCACGTGCCGCAGACCAAAGATATATCATTTTTTTAGTCCTTAATTGGCACAGCAGCCATGCACATCATATATATCTAATCAACTAATAATGAGAACGCGAAATGGGCCGTAAATGTTTGATTTGGATAAAGTAATACAAACGGCTGGCATGTCAGCATCGATCGATAAAAGTATTACTTATTCCCTGCTTGACAGCGTTAAACTAAATAATTATTGTTGAAGCATTCTTCCCAAAGACTTGTTCCCCAAACCTACCCTATAAATACACAAATGAATACACTTTTCATCATAAAGTCACAAATCAACTCTTCATTAGCTTCTCTCTACAAAATTGTTACGAACTGATCAGCTCTCAATTAGCTTCTATCATAATTAACAATGGGCTCTTCTTCAAAATTTGTTTGGATAGCCGTTGCAATGCTCTTCGCGTTCTCTCTAAAACACTGTCAAGCTTCTCTGACTTCAAGCTACTATGATTATACATGTCCGCAAGCCCTTCCAATCATTCGCAGTGCTATACGAGATGCAATTGCAAAAGAACGCCGGATGGCCGCCTCTCTCATACGCCTTCACTTCCATGACTGCTTTGTTCAGGTAATTAACCATAATATATGTAATACATAAATGGATTCGTTACTGATGTGCATCCAATGACACACCTCATTTGGAATTGATTTGATATTGTTTGAGTTCTGAAATCTAAAATACGTATAAGTGGTACAATCATATTGAAAAAACACTGTTAACTCAGTGTAAACAACATATATAATAGTGCTTAATTACTCATAATTAATATTAATTAGGTTAATTTTCGAGTAAAATCTAAACGAATTAGTACCTTTTTACTTTGAATAATTAATCAGGGATGTGATGGATCGGTGCTTCTGAAAGACACCCGATGGTTCACGGGTGAGCAAACTGCTCTTCAAAACAACAACTCGATAAGGGGAATGGAAATCATTGATGCTGCCAAGTGGGCCGTGGAAGCAGTTTGTCCGAAAGTCGTATCATGCGCAGATATCGTTGCACTTGCAGCCAGAGACTCTTCTGAGTATGTGAATGGGCCGACGTGGACGGTTAAGCTGGGGAGAAGGGATTCAACCACAGCAAATAGAGATTTGGCTGCTGCTGATTTGCCCTTCGGTGGTGATAACCTGGATGTGCTGATTGCTAAATTTGCTAGAAAGGGACTCAATGCTAAGGAAATGGTTGCGCTCTCAGGTGCACATACAATCGGTCAGGCTCAATGCGGGACGTTTAGGGGACGTATATACAATGAAACCAATATCGATCCGGGCTTTGCCATTCACAGGAGACGTAATTGCCCTTCTTCAAACAATGCCGGAAATACAAACTTGGCACCACTTGACCCTGTGACACCGAACTCACTTGATAATAAGTACTACAAAAACCTGATGCAAAGAAGGGGGTTGTTGCACTCTGACCAAGTGTTGTTCAATGGAGGTGAGACTGATGGCATGGTAGCGAGCTATAGTAGGGATCCATCCTCCTTTTATGCAGATTTTGCTGCTGCAATGGTTAAGATGGGGGATATTAATCCGCTAACAGGATCGTCAGGACAAATAAGAAAGATTTGCAGTGCGATAAATTAATATGCATTCTAATTAAAATTTACTTTTGTATCACTTGTTGATATGTTCTCCTTATCTCTTATAATTTCTGTACTTTATACATTGTTTATTTTTTTCTTTTTTTTTGCAAAGAAGTACTTTTATAAGGCAACGTAATATGTGAAAGGAAATCTAGAAGAAATAAAATGTTTCTCAAATTTTTTTAGTGTTACTAACAAACTATACCGATGAAGTGCACTCCTTTCCTCTTTTTATTTTTTTTTGGTTCTTATAGTTTCTTATAATATTTGGACGTGTAACAGTTCAAGATGTTAAAAGTTGATTCAAAATTAACACACCTAATTAAGATGGCTGCCGAAGTTAGTGGGTTAGAATTTCTCCAAAATTAGAAGTCTGTATTTGTCATGTGTTCTAGAGTTAGTATTTCTATATTTAGTTGAGTTAGTGGAGAATGTGGTTTCCTTATTTACACTAGGCAGAAAATAGCATGTAGTAGGGTTAGTGGATTCCTTATTTAGATTAATGTTTAGCTATAAATTCAGCATGTTGTAATCGAATTAATTAAGAAGGAAAAGTCGAATTATTTGTGTCAATCCTTCTTCCTCTGTTTACTCTTCAACAAAATCCAACAAATTGGTATCAGAGCCAAAGGTGAGAGATCAAGGCAGATCTGACCATGGCAGAGAACATGAGCGTTTCGAATCCCTCGATTCCGCTGTTCAAGGGAGATAACTATGAGTTCTGGAGCATCAAGATACGAACTTTGCTCAAGTCGCAAGGTCTATGGGAATTGGTGGAGACGGGAGCACCGGCCACTGATCCCACACCAACAGAAACAGCGAAGCGCGATGCGAAGGCGCTGTTCTTCATTCAACAAGCTGTTGTTGACACGGTGTTCACAAAAATCGCAGCAGCGACATCGGCAAAGGAGGCATGGACAACCCTGAAAACCGCCTTTCGGGGAAATTCTAAAGTTCTCGAGATAAGGCTACAAGGCTTGAGAAGAGAGTTCGAGACGTTGAACATGAATCAAGGCGAATCTGTTCAAGCGTTTCTCACAAGAGTCACATCCACCATCAACCAAATCAAGAGTTGTGGCAAGGATCTCACAGAAAAGATCGTGGTTATGAAGGTACTCCGCAGCCTTACAGCAAAATTTGACCATGTCGTGGCAGTAATCGAAGAGTCCAAGGATCTGTCCACATACTCTTTCGACGAGTTGATGGGTTCGCTGCAAGCCCATGAAGTTCGACTTCTCAGATCTGAAGAGAAGGACGATTCTAAGGCGTTCCTCACCAAAGGCAACTCAAGTAGAGGAAGAGGAAGAGGAAGAGGAAGAGGAAGAGGAAGAGGCAGAAGCAACACTACCGAAAATAGTCAATCATATGAGGAATCCAAGAAGGACATCCAGTGCTATTATTGCAACAAGTTTGGGCACTATCAATCTGAGTGCTATGAAGCCAAGAAAAACATCCAATGCTACTACTGCAATAAGTTTGGGCACTACCAATCCGAGTGCTACAAGAAGCAAAGGGAGGAGAATCAAGCAAGCTATGCTGTAGAAGAAAATGAGCAACCGTCACTCTTCATGGCATACACCGAAAGCAAGATTGAGGCAAGCAGTAAGGGCACAGTAGGAGTGCACATAAAAGAAAATGGTGGCAGCAGTCCAGAAAGTGGCAAAATCATGGTGAGTGGAAATTTTTTGTTTGATGAAAAAGCCCTCAAGGTGGAGAATGTAGGGCTCATTCGTCAAAGGCCGTTGAAGCTGGTGTACAACCATGATATACGGCTGGCTCAGATGCCAGAAAAATGTAGTTTCAAGGTGTTGAGAGATATTGTGACGAAGAGGTTTCCTTCATTAAAATCTGTGCTGATCAAGTACAAGGATTCTGATGGGGATCTGGTTACCATTACTGATACACAAGTGCTGAGGATAGCAGAATCATGTTTAGACCAGCTTGTACAGATGGAGGCAGAGAAAGAAGAAAAGGGACTTTCCTTGATGAGACTAAATATTGTAGAAGTCAATCCTGAGCAAGAGCCAACAATCACAGAGGAGGAAACTGAAGTTCCTGTTTCCACCACAAACTTAAATGAAGTACCCAAAGAGGCCACA
This sequence comes from Carex kokanica, assembly GCA_025461125.1. Lineage (NCBI taxonomy): Eukaryota > Viridiplantae > Streptophyta > Magnoliopsida > Poales > Cyperaceae > Carex > Carex kokanica. The sequence goes on from JAJGRX010000118.1 coordinate 28,034, forward strand.
GCTGGAGCAGATGTTAACATGCAAGATTCGAAATCAGAAGCAGATGCTGGTGCTGCTGCTCCTGGGAGTAAAAATGGCGTCCCAGAATCTGATGAGAAGCATGTGCAGATGGAAACCGAGACCAAGTTGGAGTCTAAGAAGAAAGTAAAGAAGACCAATGTGTCAGTGCAAGAAATGGTATATGGTGCATTGCCAGCTGAGGAGGCAAAGACAAGAAAGAAGGAGAAAGAAAAGGAGAAGCAATTGAAGAAGATGCTAGAGGGCAAGCTTCTAACTGGGAAACAAAAGGAGGAGCAGAGAAAATTGGAAGCTATGAGACGGAAGTTCCTTGCACAAAGTGCTGAGGGTTTGGGCAGTACAAAATCTGGTACAACTGAGGTTCAAGAGAGGCCGAAATATGAGACAAAGAAGCAAAAGCCCAAGATGGTTGAAAAGGAGGTCATAGAGGAGGTCATGGAGGCTGATAATGATGTGGAAGAATCCACGGTGGATGATGAATCAGCCGAGTCACAATTTCAGGTAGCTGATATCGAAGAGGCTAAGGAGCAGATAGAAGAGGTGAAACCGACATGGGAGGATGACAATTGGGATACGAATATCTAGAATGATGACTCATAAGAAGAAGAAGATGTTGAAGCTTGGAGTAACCTATTTTGAATCAAGGGGGAGTGTTAAAAGTTGATTCAAAATTAACACACCTAATTAAGATGGCTGCCGAAGTTAGTGGGTTAGAATTTCTCCAAAATTAGAAGTCTGTATTTGTCATGTGTTCTAGAGTTAGTATTTCTATATTTAGTTGAGTTAGTGGAGAATGTGGTTTCCTTATTTACACTAGGCAGAAAATAGCATGTAGTGGATTCCTTATTTAGATTAATGTTTAGCTATAACTTCAGCATGTTGTAATCAAATTAATTAAGAAGGAAAAGTCGAATTATTTGTGTCAATCCTTCTTCCTCTGTTTACTCTTTAACAAAATCCAACACAAGAATCTTTTCTGAAAAAACACATTTACCATCAGACCTTCATCATCGGATGGCCTAAGGCAGAAATAGTGTTTGCATTCAGGACAACACTGTAATTACTTTGCAACTTTTTTTTTAAAATATTGGCAGAATACTTTGCAACTTTTCACTAACTGTTCGCGTCTAATCCACCGATAGCGTTGATGGGTCCTCTTTTGTCATAAGTTAAATTTTAACTATAGTTGGTATTGAGTGACTCTTCGACATCGGTTGGGCTCCACGGACCGATGGAATTGAGGGGGTGATCTTTACCATCGATGGGTAATTACGAGCCAACTGTGTTGGATTGACAACACCAACTACTATCTTTACTGAACCGATAGCGCTTTTTTGAGTGGCAGCACTGGTAAATAATTGAAACCTAGGTCAACTAAACACCCACAGCTACATTAATTCAACCGATAGTGTTCTCTAGATATAAAAGAGATTATCCTTGGTTATTCTCTCCCAGCCATCTCTATGTGCGCAAATATAAATTCTGTGTGCGAATTTAAGGCGCTATGATCAGCCACATTAATGGAATTTGTGTATAACTTGATTGATACTAAGAAACCTTAGATCTTATATATTTATAGGCTTCATAGGTCCTGTAGGGATGAAAAGATTTCTGATTCTTCCAGAGTGTTAGTGGGGCCGTAGTGGAGTTTGGTTGTCAAGTTAAATCAGAATCTGCTGTAACTGCTATTTGCAGCAGTTATTTGTGCGGTTGGGCATTGAATAACATGCGCTTTCAGGATGAACCACATAGGCTTCCAGTACTTAGCAATTTTCTCCTGCAACTTGTATTATGTTCGGTTGTTGGCTGCAAAGTGCATGCGGTTCGTGACCGATTAGCACAAAGTGGACATGTTGTCCAGAATGCCTCGTTTTATGACTGTTTTAGCCCTAAAAACACTAGAAATTTGCAATTCTACAAAACCAAGTGAAAATGACAAAATTAATCTGATTCGACCTAAACTAGACTTTTATAACTAGATATTAAACAATAATTGAGGTCAAATGATACGGAAAAATAGTACATTTTCTGACGTTATCATCCGCTATGCCAGGTATGCTAAACTGAAGTATGTGTTTTTGTTTCTAGTTGTGATTTAGTCTCTCCTTCTATATCGGAAAATATTCAAATATTAATTATTTCATTTTGCTTGCTCTTCGTCTAGTATTCACTTGTAAAATTATTGCCCTTTGTTTTTAAATAGAAAGATGATTTTGATTATTATAATATGTAAAATGGTCAAATAGGTACTGACTTCATTTCACTTGTAAAATTAATTGCTCTTCGTCTATTATAATTTGTAATACTATGACATATGAACTATTAAAGAATGTATCTTTGTAGATCCTTTATTTTTTCTTATTTGCATGATTGAAAAAAATATAGACTTAGATTAGTTGTCATTTGGTTGTTATCCCAATTTCTCAATGTTGATAATGTTGATAAATGACAGGAATATAGAATATAATTTTTGCAAAGAAAAAAAACGCTATGTACGATAGTTTCCGCTATAACTACGCTATTCGTGATAGCTTTTTTTAGTTTCTCCGCAATCACGCAATAATCACTATTGAGAACCTGACTGGAACGATCAGGCAGCAGTGGGTATACACCAGTAGTACGTGGGAAGTACAGAGGTAAGTCGACACTGGAGAGCAGCAAGAATTCTCAATCATTCCAATCCCGCATTTTGTTCTCTTAGTTAAATTTACTGATTTTTAATTTCGGACTCAAGCTTATTTGAGTCCAATTGTTTTACATTAACCACTGTTTTTGCATAACTCATGTAAGAACAACTATTATCAATTAAAGGAGGGCTTGACCTTCGTTCTCTTCTCAAAAAACAATATATTAACTTGATAATTATAATCGTAATAAGAGGAGAGATTCAATTACAATATTTGTAAGTTACAACATCTTACAATAATTTGATTTTGTGATTTTAAAAGTTCAAACAGTCGATCTAAATCGTTCAATATATCTATATTAAAATGTGCTTGGAGATAAAATTTTACATTTATTCGAATTTTTTTACTATTTATTAAGTATTTTACAAAACTGTTGTTTTTAGACAATTCTGGACCACTGAAAAATAACAGTTTTGTAAAATACTTAATAAATAGTAAAAAAATTCAAAAAAATATAAAATTTTATCTCTAAGCACATTTTAATATAGATATCATGTTGAACGGTTTGGATTGACTGTTTGGATTTTTAAAATCACAAAACTGAATTGTTGTAAAATATTGTAGCTTACAAATGTTATAAGTGGATTCCTCCTCTTCTAATAATTATAGTATTATCATGATTATTATTATTATTGTTGTTGTTATCAATATATCATCCTTTTTATTATTTAATGTTGTTTGTTTACTATATATGAAACAAAATTGATGGTATATCATCTCTACATTTGACTTGCACAATTATCTAGTGCTGACCACCTATGCTCACAACAACGTTTACAATACATTATTCAATTTTTCCAAATAGACATTTCAATTTCTTCTATATACGTGATTTCTGCACCTTGGACCGCTGAAGCAGTCTTCAATTCACCTAATTCTTATTATTTACCTAATTAGACCTAATTAGATTTTTTTTCCCGTGTGGATAAAGTCTTGTCTAATCCCAAAACAAGTTGCTTACCCCGGGGTGGAGACGTGCCACAGACCAAAGAATTTTACCAATATATATATTTTTTTCGGAATTTTTAATTTATAGAAATTATAATAAAATAATATAAAATAAACCATTAGACTGATGGCATGGTAGCGAGCTATAGTTGGGATCCATCGTCCTTTTATGTGGATTTTGCTGCTGCAATGGTTAAGATGGGGGATATATATCAATCCGCTAACAGGATCATCAGGACAAATAAGAAAGATTTGCAATGCGATCAATTAATGTGCATACTAAAACAATTTTTGCATTACTTGTTGATATATATATACAGGTTCTCTTCATCGATCTTTTGTAATTATTAATTATCTTCTGATTTATACATTCTTTTATTATTATTTTGTATGTTTTTACATTCAATTCTTTCCAAAGAAGTACTTTTAAGGCTATTTTATTAAAAGGTGTAATAATCTGTGCAAGGAAATCTAGAAGAGTTAAATGTTTCTCTAAACAATTCAATATATGTTACTAAACAGATAGGCGTTCTTTTCTGTTTTCTTATTAATTATTATAATATTTTGGTTCGTAAAGTTTCTTATACGATTGGTGTGAAGTTCAATAATCCTTTTTAGGGTAATATTTATAGAGCCTTCAAATTTTAAATTTATGACAAGTTATCTTTCCAACTTTTAATTTTTGAAAATCAATTTCCTGAACTATACACAATCAGTGATAGTGACTCCTTAACAGCTAATTAATGTGCTATTTGTAATACAAATGTTGAATTTGAGCCATAAATCTTCTTAAAATTAATTTTATGAGAGATGCGTCTAGATAAAATTGGATGATATTTTAAATTTGTGTCTTGCTACATCAAGTGGATGAAAAATAAATACATTAATTAGAATAATCTATTGTAGTAATTAACTAGATACGTCAATTTTTCAGCCATTATATTTGATCAAATAAAAATAATGAACCCTAAAAATATAAAAAGTTTACGTGAGTGCATTTCTCATGAAACCAAATTGTTTGGGTTTAAAATTTTGAAATAGGAGAAAGGGGAGGTAGCACAGTTGACTAGCAGAAAAGTCTTAGAATTGCTGTTTACTTAAAAGATCGAGAGTTCGATTCCTCTCACAACTTTGCAGTCTCTGCTAAGGTTTAAAAAAAAATTAAAATAGAAATGAAAAAAAATGAGGTACATAATCTCATTTTGTGTCATGAAAATCTTGTGATATTGGAACCCTCTCTTATATTTTATGCAAAAACTTTTAACTTACGAAGCCTTCTATATATTTTTAAATATAATAAATTTGAATACTAATTATAGTTTGTAATATACAATTGTTAATTTCGATCCCATGGAAGACGTTTCAAGCTTGGCTCGGAATCCAAAATTAGTAAGATTATTTTTTTTTGCAGTGCTTCTATTAAAGTAAACATCATACAAAGAAAGTTAATTATAATCGGCACATCATACATAAATACGAGAAATTTTTATAAAAACAATGTGTAAAGTAAGTACTTGTGCGTGTGAAAATGAGATTCAACAATCACACACGTACGGTCAATTAAAAGAGAATCCCCAGTTTTAACCCTATGTGTACATATAATTAAAGATGCTCGGTTATTATACGAAATTGGCGACACAGAGGGTCTTAGAGAAGAGAGCAACAACGACAAGAGACAATTTTTTAGGAAATTTTTTTGTGTATTCTCTTTCTACAAAGTTTGAGTACAAAAGGTGTATAAAAGAAAATTTACAAATATAACCCTATAAAAATAGGAAATAACAAATGGCCCACTAGTGAAAAAACAGGAATCGGGATCGACCTATCTGAATCGGGTATAATAAACAACCGATCCTAATAAGTATCTGGATCCGTTTTTTTAACAAAACCGATCTTAAAAACTTATCAGATCGAGTTGTTACGTCAACTGATCCTAATTTCATACCTATTAGGATCGGTTGTTAGTAAAAACCGATCCTGATACTATCAGAATCGGTTTTCATACACAACCGATCCTAATAAGTCAGAAAGCAGGATCGGTTTTATATAAACAACCGATCCTGAAACTATCAGGATCGGTTCTAAGTTAGAACCGATCCTAATAGTTCAGAAATTAGGATCAGTTGCTTGTTAGAACCGATCCTGATACTATTGGGATCGGTTTTTACTAATAACCGATCCTAATACATGATTTACACAAGGAATGTAGTAGATGTATATTTTTTAAGAAACTAGAAAGAAATTTTTTTTTTCATTCCATAGAAAAAACATATGAGTTATACACATTAAATGCAAAATTGGCCGATATCACATATTTCACTTGCTCTCTCTCTCTCCACACTCTGAATGGTTACAATGGCGAAAAAATTCGATGTGGGTGCATGCCGTTACTGCTACAATTGAAGTAGTATGTCCAGAGAATAACAGTGGAAAAAAAATTACTTGATTAATGGAGAGTACATGAGTTTGAAGCAAATTGAGCTCTCCAGGAAGTCGGTATGGATTGTGGCTATCTCATTTACTTCTCCAGTCTCGTTTTGAGGAGATGTAGGACTTAAAGTCTTTCATCCCTTGGTTTTACTCTAAGACGGAGGATTCAAAGTCCTTCCTTGATTTTACTCTGAGAAGACGAAGGATTCAAAGTACTTACTTTCTCCGCTTGGCCATTTCGCCTTCGCCTTCCATGTCGTCCGAGAATAATTTCTCAATTGCAATCGTTCAGAGTGTGGAAAGAGAGAGAGAAAGCAAGTTTCATATGTTTATTCTATGGAATAAAAAAAAATTATATCTTTCTAGTTTCTTAAAAATATATCCACTACTTAGTTCTCAAATGTAAAGAAAATTGCATAATTTATATTAGGATCAGTTGTTGCTGAAAACCGATCCAGATAGTATTAGGATCGGTTTCTTAGCTTAGAACCGATCCAGATAATTATCTGGATCGGTTCTGTGCAAACCGATTCAGATAGTCTATATGGATTTTAGATTAATTCATTTTAAAAAAATTCTAAAAAACTATCTAGATCGGTTTATTAACTAGAAACCGATCAAGATAACTATCCGAATCGGTTCTGAGCTAGAAACCGATCCTGATAGTTATCTGGATCGGTTTCTAGTTAAAGAACCGATTCAGATAGGTTAGCATGTATGTGTATGCTGGTTTATAATTTATTTTAATAAATTATCTTAAAAATTATTTTAGTATAGTAGCTTATAGTATATTTGTATAAATTATCTTGTAAGTAATTTTAGTATATTATCTTCTAAATTATTTTTGTATATTATCTTAATAACTTGAGAATTACTTAGAACATGAAATAAACAAAAAATGAACCTTAAATTTTAAACCAAAAACAAATGAAAATAATAATCTGGATCAGTTGTAGATGAAAACCGATCCTGATGGTATCAGTATCGGTTCACATCATAAACCGATCCAGATTATTATGCATTAAGATCGGTTTTTTTTATTATGAACCGATCCAGAAACTATCAGGATCGGTTTTTAACAAAAACCGATCCTAATAGTGCATAATAAGTTTAATTAAAATCCGATTCTTGACAGAACCTTTCTTTCTTCCTAAGTCCTCGCCTCCATTAATTATCATAGCAGCCAGCTGCGCGCTATCTCGCCCTGCATTAATTCAGCTATCTAGCTCAGCTCCCTTTTCTGATCAGGTACATTAGTTAATTGGTCATCTCTTTTATCAAGTTTGCTTTTAATGGAGCTTATTGGATCCGATTTGGCTCAAAACCCTAAATCCTTTACATGCAAGAAGTGACTATGATCCCGGCTCAAAATCTAAATATAGGCCTTGATTCAGCTCTCTTATTGATTACACACGCTTTTAAATTTGAATACCTCTTCTAATTTCAAGTTTTTCTTTATATGTGGAGATTTACATATATATGCTATATATATATATATATATGTTAAAAATATGATGAATATGCATATATTATATGCATATATGCTATATATGAGCTATATATATTATATGAGCTAATTTATGCTATAAATGAGCTATATATTATTGAGTTTCTTTTTTATTTCAAGTCTTAGAATAGCATGATATATATATACATCTCTTAATTAGGTTCCGATCGATGGTTTAATTTGTAGATCGGCTATTATTGAGAGATTTGGTGCATCGATCTTCATCTCACTCGATCCGACATCCAAAAAAAAGTTGTAAGTACAACCTAAAACTCATGTTTAATTAGTTTTGTGCATGAATGTGTTTTTTTTATAAGAGTATAGATAGCTAGAGTACTGTAAATGTGTATTTGTATTATGTATGTGCCTAGAGTATTGTTTTATGAGCCACAACCGCATGGTTAATGCCTTTAGGTCATGATACCCGTTCAAAATTAATCCATTAGGGATTAATTTTGAATAGTCCCCGATTTGGGACTGCTCTTTGAATACTTTGTCTCAATTAGGAGGTGACCACGTGTTAGTCGTGTTTTAGTATCTAAGAAAATTTCGGCAGCATTTCCTTATTAGTTCCCCGACTATTCGGGGAACTAATAAGGAAATGCTGCCGAAATTTTCTTAGATACTAAAACACGACTAACACGTGGTCACTACTGAGACAAAGTATTCAAAGAGTGGGATAGGATGGTAACCGGCCCAATGTAAGCCATATTGTGAACAGAATTTAGTACACCAACCTGGTTCTTAATTAAGTGTGTTTTATTATAATTGCAGATGGACCGCAGTTGGATGTACGAAGCATCACGTCTATCGGATGAATATACGACAGGTGTCGAGGAATTTATCAGAGTTGCTATGGAAGATATGGCGAATAAGGGGAGTGCACTGATGTCGTGTCCCTGTCGTGATTGTAACAATGGTCACAAATTTTCCAACCCGAACCAAGTGAGAAACCATTTAATCCGTCGTGGATTCAAGCAAGGGTATCAGTGTTGGATATGGCACGGTGAGAGTTTGCCAACCGACATAGGTACTGGTTCTGAGCATCAGGAATACCATACCGGTGGAGATGACGGGAATGATCTACGGGGATTGGAAACCCACGTAGGCACTCGTACTGAGCATCAGGAATACCATACCGAAGAAAATGATGATATGGTGGTAGATAAATGTGATAATTTTGATCAAATGTTACGTGATTTAGAAGAGGATTTTGATAATGATAAGCAGTACTGTTTATTTGAGAATTTGTACGAAGATTCTAATAAGGAATTGTATCCTGGTTGTTCTAAATTTTCAAAACTAAAAGGTGTATTAAAATTGTATAACCTTAAAGCATCTAACGGTTGGAGTGATAGAAGTTTTACTGAGTTATTACAGACTTTGAAAGAAATGCTTCCGGATGGAAACGAGATACCACCTAATGTTTATGAAGCAAAGAAAATATTGTGTCCAGTGGACTTGGAAGTTCAAAGAATACACGCGTGTCCAAATGATTGTATATTATATCGAAATGAGTATAAAGATTTTCACGAGTGTCCAAAATGTGGTGCCTCACGTTACAAACCAAAGCAGTTAACCGGCGATAAAAGTGATGATTGTAAACCGAATAAGGGACCTCCGGCAAAAGCATTGTGGTACCTCCCCGTGAAACCGAGATTCAAACGCTTGTTCTCAAATGCTAAAGATGCGAAACTAGTGCGTTGGCATGCCGATAACCGAAAAAAAGACGGAAAATTACGGCACCCCGCTGATTCTCCTCAGTGGAGGAATATTGATAGAGAGTTTCCCGAATTCGGACGTGACCCGAGAAATCTAAAGCTTGGGCTGAGTGCAGATGGAATAAATCCGCACAGTAGCATGAGCAGTAAGCATAGCAGTTGGCCGGTTCTGTTGTGCATTTATAATCTTCCGCCTTGGTTATGTATGAAACGCAAATACATCATGTTAACCTTGCTCATATCAGGACCCAAACAGCCCGGGAACGACATAGATGTGTATCTAGCGCCATTGATCGAGGATTTAAAAGAATTATGGCAACCCGGAGTGCAGATATTTGATGCATATAGCAAGGAGAAATTCACTTTACGGGCCATGATTTTCTGCACCATTAATGATTTTCCGGCTTATGGAAATTTGTCGGGTTACAGTGTCAAAGGAGAGAAAGCGTGCCCCGTTTGCCTGGACGATACAGTCGATCTGTGGCTACCTAATTCCTCTAAAAATGTGTACATGGGTCATCGTAGATTTCTTCCTGCCAACCACGCACACCGAAAGAGAAAGATAGAATTCAATGGAAAGACCGAGAATAACAGGGTAAAGTATCCGTTGACCGGTAAAGCTGTTTATTCCCAAGTGAAGGATATCAAAGTTCAATTTGGAAAATTTAAAAAAAAGGTGGTGAGAAAGAAAGGGGCACCGAAAATTATTTGGAAGAAGAGGTCAATATTCTGGGATCTACCATATTGGGAGCACTTAGATGTTCGACACTGTCTCGATGTGATGCATGTGGTTAAAAATGTGTGTGACAGCATGGTTGGAACATTATTGAATATTCCGGGTAAGACTAAGGACGGTATCAATGCTCGGAAAGACATGCAATTCTTGAACATACGGCCGGATCTACAACCAGCAGAGAAGGAAAGGACAAAAGGGAAATTTTGTACATATCTAAAACCCGCAATGCATACGCTGTCGAAAGAAGAGAAAAAAAGCTTATGTGGATGCCTTCATGGTGTCAAGGTTCCATCCGGATATTCGTCAAATATTAAAAATCTAGTTTCACTGGAAGATTTAAAATTGACAGGAATGAAGTCTCACGACTGTCATGTTTTAATGACACAGCTTCTTCCCGTTGCAATTCGGGGCATATTGCCACCTCCTGTTAGGCAGACCATCACGAAGCTTTGTTTTTTCTTTAACGCTATTTGTTGCAAAGTAACTGATCCTGACACGTTAGATGCTCTGCAGAAGGAGGTTGTCGTCACTCTTTGTCATCTTGAAATGTATTTTCCACCTTCTTTTTTTGATATTATGGTTCATTTGACCGTTCACCTGGTTAGAGAAATTAAGATGTGTGGACCTGTTTTCTTGCGGTACATGTATCCGTTCGAGAGATACATGAGATTGTTAAAGGGATATGTCAGGAACCGATATCGTCCTGAGGGCAGCATTGTAAGATGTTATGCTGCCGAAGAGGTTATTGAGTTTTGTACTAATTATTTGGATGATGTCAAAGCTATCGGCATCCCTAAATCTCGGCACGAGGGTAGACTTCACGGGGTAGGCACAATCGGTGCGAAATTATTCATGCCCGATAATAAAACCATGTCACTAGCACATTTCCATGTTTTGCAACACCTCACTGACGTTCATCCTTTTTGGGACGAGCATATGACTCTCTTGCGGCGACAGAATCCTAAGAAATCCGACAAGTGGTTGATCGGCGAACACAATAGCAAGTTTCTAGAATGGTTTACACGTAGAGTCATGCAAGCTCCGAAAACAGAAAACATTAAAGAAATTATCAAATTATTGGCTCTTGGTCCAGTCCATGTCGTGAGGACCTTCCAAGGATATGACATCAACGGGTACACATTTTACACAAGAAATCAAGATTCAAAGAGTACCGTTCAAAACAGCGGAGTGACGTTAGTAGCCGTTTCGAGTGATTTTTCAGATCCTAAAGGTGCCGGACCATCGCATGCATCGATGTCATATTACGGGTTTGTTGAAGAAATTTGGGAGCTAGATTATAGAAAATTTAACATCCCGTTATTTATGTGTAAATGGGTCGATAACCGTAGGGGGGTTAAAGTCGACGACGATGGTTTTATTTTAGTGGATTTCAGTAAGGCTGGATACAAGGATGATCCATTTATACTTGCAAGACAAGCCACGCAAGTGTTCTACGTAACGGATCCGGCTGATCGTTCAAGACATGTTGTCCTCTCAGGAAAAAGACGTATCATCGGGATTGATAATGTAGAAGACGAAGAAGCGTACGATCATTTTGATGAGATACCACCGTTTTCCACTGGCATGGCATCTTTACCAACCGGTGAAGATAATGAAACAAGTCACGTGCGCAACGATCATAATGAAGGAGAATGGGTTGAAGAAGTTCCCATTGATCGACAACGATCAAAATGAAACAATTCATACCTAATTTTTATTGGTATGTTATACAAATAAAATTTTAATTGGTTTCAAAATATAAAATAAATTTAATATTCATCAATACCGATGACTTACGGATTTTATTTTTTTCCTTCAGGGATGCATTGAAACACTGGACAACGGGAAGCATGCAAGATATAATTCTTCAATATTTATGACTTTTGTAATTCATGTTAATATATAGCTTTTTTTTTCATGTTATATGTAATTTATTATGAGTTCTTGTTTAGTAGCTTTTTTTTTCATGTTATATGTAATTTATAAGCTTTTTTTTAAAAAATTTTAAGGTTCATTTTTAGTTTATTTCATGTTATAAGTAATTTATTAGCTTAGTTTTTAAAATTTTAAGGTTCATTTTTGGTTTATTTCGTGTTCTAAGTAATTCTCAAGTTATTAAGATAATATACAAAAATAATGTAGAAGATAATATACTAATATAACTTACAAGATAATTTATAAAAATATACTATAAGCTACTATACTAAAATGATTTTTAAGATAATTTATTAAAATAATTATAAACCAGCATACACATACAGGAAAATTTATGCAAAATTTTTGGTAATTTATCTGGATCGGTTTGTAAGCTAAGAACCGATCCAGATAACTATCAGGATCGGTTCCCTAGATTATCAACCGATTCTGATAGTTATCTGGATCGGTTCATAGCTTACAAACCGATCCAGATAGTGTATATGTATTTTAGTTTAATTTATTTAAAAAAATTATAAAAAACTATCTGGATCGGTTCGTTAACTAGAAACCGATCCAGATAAATTAGCAAAAATTTTGAATAAATTATCCTGTATGTGTATGATGTTTTATAATTTATTTTAATATATTATCTTAAAAATTATTTTAGTATAGTAACTTATATTATATTTGTATAAATTATCTTGTAAGTTATTTTAGTATAAATTATCCTGTATGTGTATCCTGTATCCGAGGATAATTTCGCCATTGCAGCCGTACAGAGTAATGTAGAGAGAGGGAGAGAGAGAGCAAGTGATGCATACCGATCCTTATGTTTATAGCAGGAGGGACAGACCACGTGTCCTATTTTCTCCGCTTTGTTAATTTTTGTTGCTCCACGTGTCCCAAAACTTCTTTTTTGGTATTTTCTAGTTACATGCATTTTTAGAAAAATTAGTTATTTCTGCATCCAAAAATTAGTTAATTCATTTTAAAAAAAATTTAAAAAACTTTCGGAATCGGTTCCTTATCCTAGAACCGATTCTGATAATATCTGGATCGGTTTCTAGGTAAGGAACCGATTCATATTTTGTATATGTATTTTAGTTTAACTCATTTTAAAAAAAAAATTAGAAACAATCTGAATCGGTTCCTCAAAAAGAAACCGATTCAGATAACTATCAGAATCGGTTTTAATCTAAAAAACTGATTCTGATAGTTATCTGGATCGGTTTCTTAACTAGAAACCGATCCAGATAAATTAGAAAAAATTCTGAATCAATTTATCCTGTAGGTGTGTGATGTTTTATAATTTATTTTCATAAATTATCTTAAAAAATATTTTAGCATAGTAGCTTATAGTATATTTGTATAATTTATCTTGTATGTTATTTTAGTACATTAGCTTCTAAATTATTTTTGTATATAAGGTGGCAATAAATTGAGAATTACTTACAACATGAAATAAACCAAAAATGAACCTTAAAATTTTAAAAAAAAAGCTAATAAATGAAGATAATTGGTTACAAATGATGTTTTAAAATTCATTTTTGGTGTATTTCATGTTGTAAGTAATTCTCAAGTTATTAAGATAAGAGATGGGCTATATATTGTGCTTTGCAAAGTAAAGCCATCGTTTTACATCGGCTTACTTTTTGGATTTTCAAAGTCCAAAACGTCGATCCGACCGTTCAAGTTGATCTACATATTGAAATGGGCTTGCAGACCGAATTTTACATTTTTTGAAATTTTTTTACTATTTATTAAGCCACATTGAAAATTGCTGATCACATGGTCCAGAATTTTGTTGCACTGTTTTTTCTGGACCATGTGATCAGCAATTTTCAATGTGGCTTAATAAATAGTAAAAAAATTCCAAAAAATGTAAAATTTGGTCTGCAAGCACATTTCAATATGTAGATCAACTTGAACGGTAGGATCTACGTTTTGGACTTTCAAAATCCAAAAAGTAAGCCGATGTAAAACGATGGCTTTACTTTGCAAAGCACAATATATAGCCCATCTCTTATCTTAATAACTTGAGAATTACTTACAACATGAAATACACCAAAAATGAATTTTTAAACATCATTTTAAACCAAAAATTAATTTTGTATATTATCTTAATTTATTAGCTTATTTTTTAAAATTTTAATGTTCATTTTTGGTTTATTTCATGTTGTAAGTAATTCTCAATTTATTGCCACCTTATATACAAAAATAATTTAGAAGCTAATGTACTAAAATAACTTACAAGATAATTTATACAAATATACTATAAGCTACTATGCTAAAATATTTTTTAAGATAATTTATGAAAATAAATTATAAAACATCACACACCTACAGGATAAATTTATTGAGAATTTTTTCTAATTTATCTGGATCGGTTTCTTAACTAGAAACCGATCCAGATAACTATCCGAATCGGTTCCTTAGATTAAAACCGATTCTGATAGTTATCTGAATCGGTTTCTTGTTGAGAAACCGATTTAGATTGTTTCTAAATTTTTTTGGTTTAATTCATTTTAATTTTTTTTTAAAAACTATCTGAATCGGTTCATTAACTAGAAATCGATTCAGATAACTATCAGAATCGGTTCAAAGCTAAGAAACCGATCCTGATAGTTATCTGGATCGGTTTTTAGTTAAGGAACCGATTCAGATGGTTTTTTTTTTAAATTCGCGCCCGATAACTTAGCTAAATTTTGAACCCCTTCTTTCTCTCTTTCTCTCTTTCTCTGTTTCTCTCCTCCCTCTCCTCTTCCGAAAACCCTCTCCTCTTCCGAAAATTAGAGAAGCATCTAGTGATTCGGTGAGCCATCTCCCTCTCCTCCGTCGAGCCACCCTAGCCGCCGCCCTCTCCTCCGTCTAGCCACCATAGCCGTTGAGCAACCGTGCCGCCGCCCTCTCCTCTAACCCTAGCCGCCGCCTGTGCCGCGCCAGTGCCGCCTTCTCTGATCTAACGAGGTAACTCTCTCTGCTTTCCTTACCTCCTTATTAGTTAGTTAAGTACTGGAGTCATATCGGTCTTGTAGAAACTGAAGAGAAAGATTAGTAACTGACCGGTCTTGTAGAAAGATTAGCATTGGTTAATGGTTATACACTGGTTATCTTGCTAATATCTTGCTTTGGCATAAATCAAATTTTTAGTTTTGGCATAAATCAATTTTTAGTCTTGCTAATATCTTGCTAATATCTTTATACACTGGTTATACACTGGTACATCTTTCTAGTTTTGGCATAAATCCAATTTTTAGAAGAATTTTACTAACTAATACCTTGCTTGTAGTCACTGTGTAACACCTCGAAAAATTGAGTAAAATCACATTTACTTATTACTTTTATTTATTAGTGGGCAATTAATTTTAACACAACTATCCTTAGTAATAAGTATCTGTTTTTATAAACCTATGTATTTTACTGATAATAAAAAAACCTATCAATTTTTGCAATAAACAATTTAATTAACTAGTATTAGAAGATGTAATACTTGTTACTTATTATTTATTTTAAAAAAAATTCAGATATGGAAGGTGATGGTGAGCCAGCCCCGGTTAAGAAACGAGGAAGAGGGCGTAACCAAATTAAGGAAAAGTTTAATGAGAAAGGCAAAAAGCTTGAAATTGACAAATTTTTCCGGCCGATTATTACTCGCGACACAACTTGTTTTTCGACGGAATTTGCGATATTGGTACGAAAGAATGTTCCTATAAGGTACCAAAGATGGAAAGATGTTCCAGAAGAGTTCAAGCTCAAAATATGGGAAACACTTAAGGTAAATAACATGGTACTAATTAATTTCAAAAGCTTTCGTTTGATATTAACTAACTCTAAATTTTGTTTTCTGTTTGTTTGGCAGCTGGACTGGGATATAAGGGACGAGGAGGAGGTGAGGAAGTATTACTATCAGAGAATGGCAGAGCGTCACCGGAAGTGGCGAACCGATATGACTAAATTGTGGCGCGAGGGTGGGACGCCAGATTTTGCCAAGGAACATATTGAAGAAAAAGACTGGGATGTATTTGTCGCGTACCGAGAGACGGAGGAATTTGGTGTATGTTTATTTATACCGACCACCTACCTTATCTCTAATTTAAGAATTCAATTTTTTTTATAATTAAAGCCAATTGTTTCTTTTTCAAATTGCAGATTGCCAGCCAGATTGGGAAGGCGAATCAGGCACAAAACAAGTACCCGCATTTCTTAGGATCCAGAGGTTATAACGGGGAGGGTTTCCAGAATAGGCTTCGAGATGCTATGCAGGCGATTGCAAACGAGAAAGCATCTAGTGATCCGTCTTCCCAGGGTTCTTGTAGTACTGCATTGACACAAGACGATGTTATTGAGATGTCGGTTGAGCATAGGCACGTCTGCTGGAAACTAGGAAGACAGAAACTCAACGACGAGACCAAGGAACGCTATTATCCAGATACTTACGCACCGGTCATCAACAGAATTGTGAGGATTTATATATTGCCATTAATTTAATTTCAACTTTAATTTATTATGTTATAATAACATGCATGTTGTCATTTCAGGAAGAACAAGAAGCGGCTTTCAAACAAGGATTGTTGGCCGTCGCACGATATGACGATGTTCTGGGAAAATCTCTGCCAAATCCAGAACATCCTGGGAGGGTGAGAGGAGTGGGAGGCCTGGTTCCAATGACGAAAACATACGGGAGGTGCTCAACAAGGAAGACACGCACTCCCTCGAGGTCTGAAGAAGATTTTGACGCGAGAGTGGATCAAAGAGTGGAGGAGAGAGTAAGAGGACTAGAGGACAGATTACGACAAGAAATGAGACAAGAGATGAAATCTGAAATGGCAATTTTGCTTCGGCAGGCAATGGGCCAACCAGAACCGGTGTTTAGCCCAACAATCGTTCAGAGCAGCTGCCAGTCAGTCAAACCTTTAGAAGATCTTTCCGGGTTTACTGAGGTAATGCAAATTCAAATTTATTTTACATTACATGTCTTAGTTTCATACATATTATTTTATTCGAGTACAAACGTTTATTTGTACAGGAGAGGGAACTGAGCTGTAGACTCCAGGCGGATGTAGGTGGAAATATTATTTTTGTGGCCAGAGGGACAATTCACCTTCCAGTTGTAGAAGGTGCAACAATTCACAGTGTGCCTATGCCGCCCGACTATGCAAGAGTAACTGGTGGATGCTATTGAGGATGCGGATTTCTTAGAACTCCCCTTACCTATGCCAAATGGCGAGCACTCAAACCTTGCATCGGTCCTCGGTAGTTTCACTGCATGGCCGATGTCGATGATATTGACAGGTCCAGTTGAGGTATATTGTTATTACAACTTCTTATACTTCTTAATTTGTATCTATATGATAGAGTTGTAGTTGATCCTGGATTTTATTTCAATTTATTGTGAAATTTGCAGGAACCAGGCAAAGAGTTAGAAGCTCCTGGAGGTGGGAAAGCAACGAGTCACAGCAAGGCGTTTGATCGTATCAATTTTGACAAGCTGGGACGAACATTCAAGCAGCTGCGTGATCGGTTTTCGGAGCTAGATGACAGTCCATTCCAAATCGATCCGCCATTTGATCTTTTCTGTTCGACAGACTCCATACACGTTTATGCAGATGATTATGCGACCTTGCTTACACCAAAGGAGTGGCTCACTGTACCAGTTATTCAGATCTGGATGCTGTGAGTAATATTCGTAATAATTGCAGAATCTAGTACTTTCAATTCAATTTTAATCACCTGTATACCTTTTTTTTGCAGGCATTTGCACAAATTCATAAAGGAGGAATTTCCCGATGAGCAGATTGGTTTCATGGACCCCGGTGTCACAAATGCCATGATGTTGAATGAAAATCGAGGTCGTGTACTTCAATACATAGGGACAGCGCTCAAGGAAAATCGGGACAAGCGCTTGATATTCATACCTTACCATCAAGTGTTAGTGTTATATATATATTCTAATTTTATTATATTTCTTTCAATTCATACAAATTGTAGAATATGACATGCTACAAACCTAACATGCAGAGATCATTGGATATTGACCGTGCTTATGCCAAGAGAAAGTGCTTTGTACGTGTACGATTCCAATAAGAAGTTTAAATTAATGCTAATGATCACTGCTGCGATCGAGGAGTAAGTGCCTTCCTAATTTTTTTATTATTTTGTCATTTTAAATTTCACTCATAAGTACTGATTGTTCAATGTGTTCATATTTCAACAGTGTCTTCATCAAGGAAATGGGTACTCCTTTAACGGTTCATAAAGATTGCAAGGTAATACTTTCTATTGAGATATGATTATAGGGACTTAGATGCAAAAAGTTGTGAATATCTAGACATATAAGCCATTTGTAGGCTTATTAAGTTATTAACCTACATTTCAATTTTCTCAAACTTGTTATATAGTGCCCGCAACAACCGGCCGGTTGGGAATGTGCATATTATGTCATGTTGCTTATGCAAGACATAATAAAAGAACACCTCGATGATTTTCCGAACTTAACGGTATGTATGCATTTAAATATTTTCCAAAAGTAATTAAGCATTGTTGCTTCACTTATAATGAAATAGACAATTAATTGTGCATGCTCTTCTATCTTTTAAAAAATGCAGGATATTCCTCCTAGACATACTGTACAACGCGTGAGCGAATTTCGGAAAATGTGGGTTCAAATGTTCCTAGATGAGATAAAGCCGAGAAGAATTTAGGATGGATGTGTAAGCTTAATTTGCATGAACATGAATTTTTTGTAACAATTTTTATTTTTTGTGTGATATTTAATTTAGTATGTTGTAGTTGATAATTTAGGATGTGATTTAATTTAGTATGTTGTATTTGATAATTTAGGATGTGATTTAATTTAGTATGTTGTATGCAAAAAAACAATATTTTGGCATTTGCGGCCAGCATATATGGAAGCTGGCCAATTAATTAAAAAAGTTTTTTTTTCATTTAATAAAACAACAGGATCGGTTCCTAGTTAAAAACCGATCTAGATACCTATTTTTATTTATAAAAAAAATTACAAATAACAATCCGGATCGGTTCTAAAGAGATAAACCGATCCTGATAGATATCTGAATCGGTTGGTAGCTTCAAAACCGATCCTGATTGATGGATATTAAAAAAAAACAAAAAGTTTTAGAATCGGTTCAGAGAAATAACTGATCCTGATAATTATCAGGATCGGTTTATAGATAGTTAACCGATTCTGATTGTTTGATATTAAAATAATGATTAAAAAACTATCTGAATCGGCACTAACTTACAACCGATTCAGATAGTTTTCAGGATCGGTTCTTAGATTCTGAACCGATTCTGATTGTTTGATATAAAAAAATCAGTAAAAAACTATTAGAATCGGTTCTAAATAACAACCGATTCAGATAGTTATCAGAATCGGTTATTAGATTGAGAACCGATTCTGATTGTTTGATATAAAAAATGAGTAAAAAAACTATTAGAATCGGTTCTATCTAACAACCGATTCAGATAGTTATCAGAATCGGTGTTTAGATTGAGAACCGATTCTGATTGTTTGATATAAAAAATGAGTAAAAAGACTATTAGAATCGGTTATAATTAACAACCGATTCAGATAGTTATCAGAATCGGTTCTTAGATTGAGAACCGATCCAGAATAATGCTTATTAGAATCGGATAAATTTAAGAACCGATTCTAATAGTTTCTAGTTTAGATCGGTTATTTAGACTACCGATTCTAATAGTCACTAATCTGGATCGGTTATTTAATCGATTCAGATTATTATCGTATCAGAATCGCCTGGGTCAGGATCGGTTGTAATCTGATACTGATATGCGTATATAACCGATCCTGATACCTTATTTTCCACTAGTGTGGTGAGATAAGAGACATTTACAATATGTTTTAATTTTTATGTTGGCTAATTATCATTCCTTCTCTCTCATGGATTGAGAGTTATCGAACTGATCACATTGAAGAAGAGGTGGATGTCCACATGAGGAGTTTGGCTGTCTTTTTTTATATGGCCTGAGTTGTGGTTTAATCTCTTTACGCGAAAGGGATTAAATATCAACTCAAGTCGGGAAAGAAAGATGGGTCAAACCCCACATATGGTCATCCTCCTCTTCTTCAACGCCGATCAGTTTGATAATTTATTTATCCATGTGGGACATGAATTAGAAATTGACACAAAAAAAAAACCACATGTTGTAAAATAACGTAGAACTAAGAAGGTTTTGGAATCTAACTAACATGTATATAATTTCAGATAGTTAATTTAGAATTTCAAAACAAAAAGATTGCTTGAATGATATAACTAATTTTAGATAACTCCCTAAATGCATATTGTGTTTTTTAGAATAAAGAAAATAAAGGGAAGGACATGAATTAGAAATTGATACAAATTTTTTTTAAACAAGTTGTAAAATAACATAGAATTAAGAAGGTTTTGGAATCAATTACATGTATATAATTTCATATAGTTATTTTAGAATTTCCAAACAAGAAGATTGCTTGAATGAGATAACTAATTTTAGATAACTCTCTTAACGCATATTGTGTTTTTCAAGAGCAAAAAATAAAGGGAAGAATCTCAAAACTTGAGTTAAAGTTTCTGATAAAAAAAAAAAAAATTCTTTCTAATTTTTTATTTTGTACTCCTTTACCATATTTTTTCTTAGATATTGTTAATGTAAATGTATAAAGTCTCATATCTTGGATTTTTATTTTTTTAGATAGAATATTGTTCATGTAGCAATTTGTGTACTGTAAAATAATTGTAACTGTTGTTTATGTTAGTAATGTATTGCTTTTGGTATGTGTTGTGTATAAATTTAATATTTTTAGTGTATTGGTAAATGTAATGTTTTTTGGTATATTAATAAATGTATTTTTTCCTGTTTGAATTCATATCTAGGTCTGTGGCCCTGTGTAAATTTTGACAGCTGTCTTGATTTTCCATATTCATTTTTCCGAACTCCTTAAAATATACATTTAACTACCGCTCAATACACATAAAGTATTACGCCAAAGAACATTTTTTTTATTGCGTTAATATACATTTGTTGAGTTGTTGTTCAGTTTTTTTTTAAGAAAAAATAATAAAAAATTGAAAGCTACGTATATTTTTTTTCTTTTATTTTAAGGTCCCAATCATCCTTCCGTACCATACGTACGTGATTTGTGCACCATTGGTCCGGTCATGCCCTCTTTAATTTTCCTAATCTTTTAATTTTCGTTGGGGATAAAGTCTTGTCTAGCTAATCCCAAACGAATTGCTTGCCACTGGGTGGGCACGTGCCGCAGACCAAAGATATATCATTTTTTTAGTCCTTAATTGGCACAGCAGCCATGCACATCATATATATCATTATATCTAATCAACTAATAATGAGAACGCGAAATGGGCCGTAAATGTTTGATTTGGATAAAGTAATACAAACGGCTGGCATGTCAGCATCGATCGATAAAAGTATTACTTATTCCCTGCTTGACAGCGTTAAACTAAATAATTATTGTTGAAGCATTCTTCCCAAAGACTTGTTCCCCAAACCTACCCTATAAATACACAAATGAATACACTTTTCATCATAAAGTCACAAATCAACTCTTCATTAGCTTCTCTCTACAAAATTGTTACGAACTGATCAGTTCTCAATTAGCTTCTATCATAATTAACAATGGGCTCTTCTTCAAAATTTGTTTGGATAGCCGTTGCAATGCTCTTCGCGTTCTCTCTAAAACACTGTCAAGCTTCTCTGACTTCAAGCTACTATGATTATACATGTCCGCAAGCCCTTCCAATCATTCGCAGTGCTATACGAGATGCAATTGCAAAAGAACGCCGGATGGCCGCCTCTCTCATACGCCTTCACTTCCATGACTGCTTTGTTCAGGTAATTAACCATAATATATGTAATACATAAATGGATTCGTTACTGATGTGCATCCAATGACACACCTCATTTGGAATTGATTTGATATTGTTTGAGTTCTGAAATCTAAAATACGTATAAGTGGTACAATCATATTGAAAAAACACTGTTAACTCAGTGTAAACAACGTATATAATAGCATAAACGCTTACAGGCTTAATTACTCATAATTAATATTAATTAGGTTAATTTTCGAGTAAAATCTAAACGAATTAGTACCTTTTTACTTTAAATAATTAATCAGGGATGTGATGGATCGGTGCTTCTGAAAGACACCCCATGGTTCACGGGCGAGCAAGATGCTCTTCAAAACAACAACTCGATAAGGGGAATGGAAGTCATAGATGCTGCCAAGTGGGCCGTGGAAGCAATTTGTCCGAAAGTCGTATCATGCGCAGATATCGTTGCACTTGCAGCCAGAGACTCTTCTGAGTATGTGAATGGGCCGACATGGAAGGTTAAGCTGGGAAGAAGAGATTCGACCACCGCAAATAGAGATTTGGCTGCAGCTGATTTGCCCTTCGGTGGTGATAATCTGGATGTGCTAATTGCTAAATTTGCTAGAAAGGGACTCAACGCTAAGGAAATGGTTGCGCTCTCAGGTGCACATACAATCGGTCAGGCTCAATGCGGGACATTTAGGGGACGTATATACAATGAAACCAATATCGATCCGGGCTTTGCCATTCACAGGAGACGTAATTGCCCTTCTTCAAACAATGCCGGAAATACAAACTTGGCACCACTTGACCCTGTGACACCGAACTCACTTGACAATAAGTACTACAAAAATTTGATGCTAAGAAGGGGGTTGTTGCACTCTGACCAAGTGTTGTTCAATGGGGGTGAGACTGATGGCATGGTAGCCAGCTATAGTAGGGATTCATCTTCCTTTTATGCGGATTTTGCTGCTGCAATGGTTAAGATGGGCGATATCAATCCGCTAATAGGATCGTCAGGACAAATAAGAAAAATTTGCAGTGCGATCAATTAATGTTCTCTTCATCTCTTATAATTTATACATTCTTTTATTAATTTTTTAAATGTTTGTATATTGAGTTCTTTCCGAAGAACTGAAAATGTGCTTTTAAGGCAATGTTATTATAAAGTGTAATTATCTATGTGCAAGGAAATCTAGAAGAAATAAATATTAATTTATCGAAACAATTCAATATTATTTGTTACTAAACTGAAGCGTTTTTTTTTTTTTTTGTATATATAATTTCTAATCCGATTTTGTGTAAAGTTCAAGGATCCTCTTTAGGAAGGCCTTCAAATTTTTAATTTATGACAAGTTATCTTTCCAACTTTTAATTTTAACAATCAATTTCCTGAATTATATATGCAATCAGTGACAATGACCACTTATAACAGCTAATTAATTTGCTATCAGTATTCTCATTAACACTTTTACAATTATATTTCATGTTTTGAAATACAAATGTTGAATTTGAGCCATTAATCTTGTTAAATTTTATGAAAGATGCGTCCAGACTAAAATTTTATGATTTTTGTAGTTTAATTTGTACACGATGAAAAATTAATATATTGAAATTATCTATCGGTTGAATATTCAAATATAAAAATAGATCTTGTGTGCAAGTAAATAGTTCTTGGCAGAATCAAGAACTTAAAATATAAACTGAGTATAAAGTAAATAGATAGAGTTGAGAGAATTGACACAAGATATGATAACGTAGTTCAGCAACTAAAGGCCTACGTCTTAGGAGAAACAAATCAAACCCCCTTTATATAAAGAGAAAACAGAAATGGAAACAAAATCACGGTTTTATCTATCAACTGATATGGTGGTTGGTCAACTATCTTAAGGACTGGAGAAGATCAGCCAATATTAGAAATTAGGGTTTGCCATTTTTCTTGTGCTTTATGACAATCGTGCTAACGTTATAAGTCAACCGTGGGCAACGTTTGGACTCTGGTTGTTTTGTGCTTGATTTGTTTTCAAATATATTTTTGTAATTCGGAAGTTTTGATTTCAACCGTTACAACGTCTGATCAACTGTTGTAACGACTGGACTCAGGCAGCACAACCTCAAACCCACTTTATCATATTTTTAGATATGGAAAAAATGAGAAAATTAAAATGGTAAAGTAAACTATTCTTGCTCTTCATGATTCATCTAGCATATGCTTGTGTTCACCATTCATGTCTTGATGCTTTTCTTGTCAATCAAATTGATGTAGCAATTAAACCTGCAAACGTCTCAAACAAAAAAATTGTAAAATTCAATATTTATATGTTTTGCAAATTGGCCAAATAAAGCTTGATGTTTACAACAACACTAAATATATACACCACATATACTATTGTCATTGACAAACAAGTTTGAAGAATTATATATTATCATAAAAAAAAAAGGAAATTATATTCGCAAACGTAAAAAAAAAAATTATCTTTTACAAAAATCAATTAATAAATCATCTATTATTCTAAATAGATCGAGATGAAGTATACATGTATCTTTCCTTCTTTCTTTCTTTTGAGGTAAATGGGCAACTAGCTGACTGACCATTGAATTAATGAATAAAGAAAAAGTATTTTCATCCTACTCAAGGGACCAAGTATACATGTATCTTTCTATGATTATTCGAAGGAGCATAGCCAGTCACGTGAATCTCATGTATCTTCCTCCAATTTTCCTAAATGTTTTTTTATAAACGTGTTGTTTGCCAAGGGATGGCTACGTCACGTGCTGCAGACCATAGAATTCTACGTGCCAATATATATATAATTTTCTTGGTCCATCAATTGTTATAACTACCCCAGTATATCTAATCTATTAATAACAAAACTCAAAAGGGCGATTAATGTTTGACTTGGAAGAAGCAATCCAAAACGGCTGGCAAAGAATTTTGTACATATCTTAATCAGCATCGATCGATATATATATACCCTGCTTGACATTGTTCAAATAAAATAAATAATTATGGTTGAAGCATTCTTCCCAGAGACCTGTTCGCCGAAGGTACCCTATAAATACACAAATGATACACCATAAAGCCACAAATCAACTCTTAATTAGCTTCTCTCTACAAAATAGTTACGAAGTGATCAGCTCTCAATTAGCTTCTATCATTTTCTCTCTATCTCTCTCTCACAATTATCAATGGGCTCTTCTTTTAAACTTACTTGGATAGCCATTGCAATGCTATTCGCGTTCTCTCTAAAGTACTGTCAAGCTTCTCTGACTTATAATTACTATGATTATACATGTCCGCAAGCCCTTCCAATCATTCGCAGTGCTATACGAGATGCAATAGCAAAAGAACGCCGGATGGCCGCCTCTCTCATACGCCTTCACTTCCATGACTGCTTTGTTCAGGTAATTAACCATAATATGTAATACATAAATGGATTCGTTACTGATGTGCATCCAATGACACACCACATTTGGAATTTTTTTTTGAGAAAACAATAAGGGTCATGCCCTTATTTAAATTAACCTTATATGGTTACATGGTTTATAGGTTTCCGTGAGTGGAAACCTTACGGTATATACAAGGAGGAAAAGGTAAGAAAAATGAAAAAAGAGATGAACGAAAAAAGAGAGAAAGAAAGAGAATAGAGAAAAAAGAAAAAAAAGGAAAGTAAAAAGCTAAGCAGGATTGCATTCTCCTAATTAGCTGTTGACTCTAAATCTGCTGCCGTATTTGCTTGATGTCTGTGACATTTGGAATTGATTTGATATTGTTCGAGTTCCAAGTTCTAAAATACTTAGAAGTGGTGCCAGCATATTAAAAAAAACTCTGTTCTACTCAGAATAAACTGCATAATAACATAAACGCTTACAGGCTTACTCTTGATTAATATTAATTAGGTTAATTTTCGAGTAAAACCGAAACGAACTAGTACCTTTTATTTTGAATTATTAGGGATGTGATGCATCGGTGCTTCTGAAAGACACCCCATGGTTCACGGGCGAGCAAACTGCTCTTCAAAACAACAACTCAATAAGGGGAATGGAAGTCATAGATGATGCCAAGTGGGCCGTGGAAGCAGTTTGTCCGAAAGTCGTATCATGCGCAGATATCGTTGCACTTGCAGCTAGAGACTCTTCTGAGTATGTGAATGGGCCGACATGGAAGGTTAAGCTGGGAAGAAGAGATTCGACCACCGCAAATAGAGATTTGGCTGCTGCTGATTTGCCCTTCGGTGGTGATAATCTGGATGTGCTGATTGCTAAATTTGCTAGAAAGGGACTCAATGCTAAGGAAATGGTTGCGCTCTCAGGTGCACATACAATCGGTCAGGCTCAATGCGTGACGTTTAGGGACCGTATATACAATGAGACCAACATTGATCCGGGCTTTGCTCTTCACAGGAGACGTAATTGCCCTCGTTCAAACAATGTCGGAATTACAAATTTGGCACCGCTTGACCCCGTTACACCGAACTCACTTGACAACAAGTACTACAAAAATTTGATGCAAAGAAGGGGGCTGTTGCACTCTGACCAAGTGTTGTTCAATGGAGGTGAGACTGATAGCATGGTAGCTAGCTATAGTAGGGATACATCCTCCTTTTATGCGGATTTTGCTGCTGCAATGGTTAAGATGGGGGATATCAATCCGCTAACAGGATCGTCAGGACAAATAAGAAAGATTTGCAGTGCGATTAATTAATGTGCATTCTAAAAAAAAATTGCGCGCATTACTTGTCGATATATAGGTTCTCTGCATCTTTTGTAACTTCTATCTTCAGATTTATATATTCTTTTATTAATTTTTTAATGTTTGTGCATCGAATTATTTCCGAAGAATTACTTTTAAGGCTATTTTATTAAAAAGTGTAATAATCTGTGCAAGGAAAGTTAGAAGAGATAAAGTTTCCCTAAACAATTCAATGTTACTAAACAGATAGGGCGTTCATTTCTGTTTTTGTTGAATTTATGCGGAAATATTGAGACAAAACAGAGAGAATATATGATTGAAGTTTGTGTATTGATATGATTTTCTTACAATTTTCTATATATATATATATAGAGACTGGCTAAGCTCAAAACGTTTGCACCAAGACCTTGGTGCAAACGTTTTGGTTCTCCTATTTGCAAAGTCCAAACGGTCGATCCAAACCGTTAGATATTTAATCCATATTAAAATGTGCTTGGAGACCAAATTTCACATTTTTTGGAATTTTTTTGCTATTTATTAAGCCACTTTGAAAGTTGCTGATTCGGGTGAACAGTAAAAACAGTGCAATAAAATTCTGGACCGTGTGATCAGCAACTTTCAAAGTGGCTTAATAAATAGCAAAAAAATTCCAAAAAATGTAAAATTTGGTCTCCAAGCACATTTCAATATGGAGAACAACTTGAACGGTTCGGATCGACCGTTTGAACTTTGGAAATCCGAAAACAATTTGTTTGCACCAAACCCTTGGTGCAAGCGTTTTGAGCTTAGCCACTCACTATATATATATATAGAGAGAGAGAGAGAGAGAGAGAGATTGACTATGGTGAGTTGTGAAGTAAAACGTCGTTTTACTTCACGCTCATACTCCATTTTGAAAATCTAAATGACCGATCCGAACCGCTCAACATGTTCTCCATATTGAAATGTGCTTGGAGACCAAATTTTATAATTTTTGGAATTTTTTTACTATTTATTAAGCCATTTTGAACATCCCAGATCCGGGTGAACAGTAAAAATTCTGGACCATTCGATCAGCGATTTTCAAAGTGGCTTAATAAATAGTAAAAAAATTCCAAAAATTATAAAATTTGGTCTCCAAGCACATTTCAATATGGAGAACATGTTGAGCGGTTCGGATCGGTCATTTAGATTTTCAAAATAAAAATATGAGCGTGAAGTAAAAATGACATCTTACTTCGCAACTCACCATAGCCCAGCTATATATATATATATATATATATATAATCTGGCTAATATGGTACGCGTAGCATAGAGGGCCTCCGTGCTACGGCTCAATATTTGAGTTTTCAAAATCCTAACGGTCGATCCGAACCGTTCAACATAATCTTCATACGAATATGTACTTGCAAACCAAATTTTACATTTTTTAGAATTTTTTTACTATTTTTTTAGATAGGTAGAAAATCACTTGATCTGAATGGTACAGAATTTTCAGATCAAGTGATTTTCTACCTATCTAAAAAAATAGTAAAAAAATTCTAAAAAATGTAAAATTTGGTTTGCAAGTACATATTAATATGGAGATCATGTTGAACGGTTCGGATCGACCGTTAGCATTTTGAAAACCCAAATATTGAGCAGTAGCACGGAGGCCTTCTATGCTACACGTAGCACCGTAGCCACTTCCTTTATATTACAAGATATCTAAGTTACCGTTTTGTTACCGTTTGTACTATTTCTGTTTTTGGTACCTATGAACAGTGTACCGTTGGTATTATTGCCTAAAATAGATGTTGCCTTTATTGTCTAATTCTAATTCTAAGCCACTTGATCAATGATAAACGACTGAGATCAAATCCCTTCTATATCTTTTTTTTTTTTCAACACTCCGCCTCAAGCTAGGAATATATAGATCATGCAATCTTGGCTTTTTTGTATTTTTTTCAAAATGGACTCGGGTCCAAACCTTTGGTGAAGATATCCATTAGTTGATCTTCACTTTTAACGTATGATGTTTCTATTTCTTTTGCTTGAACTTTCTTTCTAATGAAGTTGTAATCCACTTATATATGTTTGGTTCGCTCATCATGGAATACTAGATTCAATGCAATGTGTCGCGCATAATTATTATCGTAATACATGCATCTTCATAGACTGATCACAGGCAATGCCCATGTCGTTGAGTAGTTGCTTGACCCAAATTAATTCACTTGCGGCTGATATCATGGTATATTATTCCGCCTCCGCCCTAAATCACGCGTGCCACACCATTTTGTTTCTTTTTCTTTCATGTGACTAAATTTCCACTTAAAATGTGCAAAAGCTGGTAGTGAATTTCCTATTGAAACTTCTGACCCGATCTGCATCGGAATAATCAAAAATGACATTAGAATTATTATTTTTCATCCAAATTTTTTTGCCGGATTTTTCTTTATATAACTTAAAATTTTATTTATAGCATCTAAATGTGGAGTCCTTAGGTAGTTAAATGAACTTACTAATTTAGCTTACAAAAAAAATATCGAGACATGTAACCGTTAAATAAATTAATGAATAAAGAGATGAAATATACATCTTTCTTTCTTTCTTTCTTTAAGATTAGTCGTCAACTAGCCGACTGATAATTGTATTAATGAATAAAGAAAAAGTATTTTGATCCTAATCGAAGGACTAAGTATACAACTATCTTTATGTGATTATTCAAAGGAGCATAGCCAGTCACGTCAATCTCATGTATTTAGAACTCCTTTATTATGAAAGATCGTTAATTAAGCGAGTTGCACACCAATGGTCCGGTAAAGCAGCCTCTTATTTTCCAAATTCTTATTATAAACGAGTTGTTTGCCAAGGGTTGGCTACGTCACGTGCTGCAGACCATAGAATTCTACGTACCAATATATCATTTTTCTTGGTCCATTAATTGGTATAACTGCCACACGATATCTAATTAATCAACTAATCATGAGAACGCAAAAAGGGCCATGCATGAATAATTGAATATTAATGTTTGACTTGGAACAAGTAATACAAACGGCTGGAATATCAGTATCAATAATAAAAGTATTAATTATCCCCTGCTTGACATGGTGTGTTAAAATAAATAATTTATTGTTGAACCATTCTTCCCAAAGACCTCTTCACCAAAGGTACCCTATAAATACACAAATGAAACACAACTTCTCATCATACAAATAAACTCTTAATTAGTTACGAACTGATCAGCTCTCAATTAACTTCTATCATTCTCTCTCTCTCTCTCTCATAATTAACAATGGGCTCTTCTTCAAAACTTGCTTTGATAGCAATTACAATGCTCTTCGCGTTCTCTTTAAAGCACTGTCAAGCTTCTCTGACTCCAAAATACTATGATTATACATGTCCACAAGCCCTTCCAATCATTCGCACAGCCATACGAATTGCTATTGCAAAAGAGCGCCGAATGGCCGCCTCTCTTATACGCCTTCACTTCCATGACTGCTTTGTTCAGGTAATTTACCATAATTTGTAATACATATATAAATGGATTCCTTACTGATGTGCATCCAATGACCCACCTCATTTGGAATTAATTATTTGATATTTTATTAGTTCTGAAATCTCTGGAATAATACATAGAAGCTGTACAAGCATGATTAATATTAATTAGGTTAATTTTCTCGTAAAATCTAAAGGAATTCACACCTTTTTACTTTGAATAATCAGGGATGTGATGGATCGGTGCTGCTGAAAGACACCCCGTGGTTCACGGGTGAGCAGACTGCTCTTCAAAACAACAACTCAATAAGGGGAATGGAAGTCATAGATGCTGCCAAGTGGGCCGTGGAAGCAGTTTGCCCCAAAGTCGTATCATGTGCAGATGTCGTCGCACTTGCAGCCAGAGACTCTTCTGAGTATGTGAATGGGCCGACGTGGACGGTTAAGCTGGGAAGAAGAGACTCGACCACCGCAAATAGAGATTTGGCTGCTGCTGATTTGCCCTTCGGTGGTGATAATCTGGATGTGCTGATTGCTAAATTTGCCAGAAAGGGACTCAATGCTAAGGAAATGGTTGCGCTCTCAGGTGCACATACGATCGGTCAGGCTCAATGCGTGACATTTAGGGACCGTATATACAATGAGACCAACATTGATCCGGGATTTGCTCTTCATAGGAGACGTAATTGTCCTCCTTCAAACAATGTCAGAATTACAAATTTGGCACCGCTTGACCCTGTTACACCGAACTCACTTGACAACAAGTACTACAAAAATTTGATGCAAAGAAGGGGGCTGTTGCACTCTGACCAAGTGTTGTTCAATGGGGGTGAGACTGATGGCATGGTAGCCAGCTATAGTAGGGATCCATCCTCCTTTTACGCGGATTTTGCTGCTGCAATGGTTAAGATGGGGGATATCAATCCGTTAACAGGATCGTCAGGACAAATAAGAAAGATTTGCAGTGCGATCAATTAATGTGCATGCATTCCAAACAATGTTTGCATCACTTGTTGATTTGTTCTCTTCATTATCTCTTGTAATTAATTTCTATCTTCTGATTTATACATTCTTTTATTAAATGTTTTAATGTTTGTACATTGAATTCATTCCGAAGAATTACTAAGGCTATTTAAATAAAAGGTGTAATAATCTTTGCAAGGAAATCTAGCAGAGATAAATGTTTCTCTAAACAATTCAATATATTCAATATATCTTACTAAACCGAATAGGCGTTCTTTTTTGTTTTCTTATTATTATTTTTTTCGTTTCGTATAGTTTCTTATACGATTTGTTGAAAAGTTCAATAATTCATTTTAGGGTAATATTTTTTAAAGCCTTCAAATTTTAAATTTATGACAAGTTAGCTTTCCAATTTTAATTTTGAAAATCAATTTCCCGAACTATACCCAATCAGTGACAATGACCGGACCCCTTAACAGCTAATGTGCTATTTGTAATCTCTTTAACACTTGTACAATTATATTTCAAGTTTGAAATACAAGTTTTGAATTTGAGCCATAAACCTTCTTAAAATTAATTTTATGAGAGATGCGTCCAGATAAAATTGTATGATTTTTTAAATTTGTGTTTTACTACATCAAGTGGACGAAAAATAAATACATTAATTAGAATAATCTATTGTAGTAATTAACTAGATACGTCTATTTTTCCACCTTTTGGTCAAGTTAAAATAATGAACCCTAAAAATCAACAAGTTTACGCTGAGTGCATCTCTCATGAAATCAAACAATTTCGGTTTAAAATTTTGAAATAGAAATGGCAAAAAAAAATGAGGTACGTAGTCTCATTTTGTGGCTTCAAATTAAATCTTATAATATTGGAACCCTCTCTTATATTTTATTCAAAACTTTTTTAACTTACGAAGCCTTATATATTTTAAAAAATAATAAATTTGAATACTAATTATAGTGTGTAATATACAAATTGTTAATTTCGATCCCCATTGAAGACGTTTCAACCTTGGCTCAGAATCCAAAAGTATTAAGATTCTTTTTTTAATACTTCTTTTAAACTAAACAGGTTAATCACACACGGCACATCATACACAAATACGATAAATTTTCATAAAAACAATGTGTAAAGTAAGTAATTGTGCGTGCGAAAATGAGATCTAGCAATCACACATGGTCAATTAAAAAAGAATCCCTTGTTTTAACCCTATGTGTACTTAAAATTAAAAATGCTTGGTTGTTGTGGCAGAAATGGCGACAAAGAGGGGCCATAAATTGTGTCAGAGGTCCACATGTGTCGGTTTATTTTTTAATCTTTTGTATGTTTTAATTCTTTACGTTGGCTAATTAATTCTCATTCCTTCTCTCTCATGGAATGAGAGTTATTGAATTGATCACATTGAAGAAGAGGTGGATTTCGACATGAAGAGTTTGACTGTCCTTTTTACATGGCCTGAGTTGCGGTTTAATCTCTTTACGCAAAAGAGATTAAACATCAACTCAAGCCGGGTAAGAAAGATGGGTCAAACCCCACATATATATGATTATCCTCCTCTTCTTCAATGCCGATCAGTTTGATAATTTTTCATCCATGAGGAACATGAATTAGAAACTGACACAAAAAAATTAGCACATGTTGTAAAATAACGTAGAACTAAGAAGATTTTGGAATCAATTACATGTAAATAATTTCACATAACTAACTTTTAATTCCAAAACAAGAAGATTGCTTGAATGAGATAACTAATTTAGATAACTCCCTAAATGCATAATTGTGATTTACAAGAGCAAAAAATAAAGGGAAGGGTCTCAAAATTTGATTTGAAGTTTCCGATTAAGTTTTTTTTTTCCTTTCTAATTTTTTATTTTGTACTTCTTGACCATATTTTATTCTTAGATATTGTTCGTGTAAATGTATAAAATCTCAGATCTTGAATTTTTTTTGTTTTATTTTCATTTTTTTAGTTAGAATGTTATTAATGTAGCAATTTGTGTACTGTAAAATAATTGTAAATGTTGTTTATGTTGGTAAATGTATTGTTTTTGGTATGTGTTGTGTTTAAATTTATAGTTTTTTTTAATTTAGTATTTTCGGTATATTGGTAAATGCAGTGTTTTTGGTATATTGATAAATGTAGTTTTTTTTTTGTTTGAATTCAGATCTATACCGGTATACATTTTAATAGCTGTCTTGATTTTCCATATATTCATTTTTTTCAAACTCCTTAAAATATAGATTTAACTATCGCTCAATACACCATACTCGTATCGTACCCATTGACACCCCCACTTGACGCTCGTTCCTTTCCCAAAAAATGATATATTAACTTGATAATTAATTATAATTGTAATAATTATGGTATTATCATTGTTGTTGTTGTTGTCGTCGTCGTCGTCGTCGATATATCATCCTTCTCATAATTTAATGTTGTTTGTTTACTATATATGAAACAAAAGTGATGGTGTATCATATTTGACTTGCACAATTATCTAGTGCTGACCACCTCTATACTCTTAAATATAAAGAGAAATGACAACAACGTTCACAATACATTGTTCAATTTTTCCAAATAGACATTTCAATTTCTTCTATATATACGTGATTTCTGCACCTTGGTCCGATGAAGCAGTCTTCAATTCACCTAATTCTTACTATTTACCTAATTAGACCTAATTAGATTTTTTTTCCCGTGTAGATAAAGTCTTGTCTAATCCCAAAACAAGTTGCTTACCCAGGGGTGGAGATTCAACAATCACACACGGTCAATTAAAAGAGAATCCCCAGTTTTAACTCTATGTGTACATAACATTAAAAATGCTAGGTTGTTATACGGAATTGGCGACACAGAGGGTCTCAGAGAAGAGAGCAACAACGACAAGAGACAATTTTTTAGGAAATTTTTTTGTGTATTCTCTTTCTACAAAGTTTGAGTACAAAAGGTGTATAAAAGAAAATTTACAAATGTAACCCTATAAAAATAGAAAATAACAAATGGTGATATAAGAGACATTTACAATATGTTTTAATTTTTATGTTGGCTAATTATCATTCCTTCTCTCTCATGGATTGAGAGTAATTGAACTGATCACATTGAAGAAGAGGTGGATGTCCACATGAGGAGTTTGACTGTTTTTTTTTATATGGCCTGAGTTGCGGTTTAATCTCTTTACGCGAAAGGGATTAAATATCAACTCAAGTCGGGAAAGAAAGATGGGTCAAACCCCACATATGGTCATCCTCTGCTTCTTCAACGCCGATCAATTTGATAATTTCTTTATCCATTAGGGACATGAATTAGAAATTGACACAAAAGAATAACACATGTTGTAAAATAACGTAGAACTAAGAAGGTTTTGGAATCAGTTACATGTATTTAATTTCAGATAGTTAATTTAGAATTTCAAAACAAGAAGATTACTTGAATGATATAACACATTTTAGATAACTCCCTAAATGCATATTATGTTTTTCAGAATAAAGAAAATAGTTTTGAGATTATGGTTCCTGGAAGTGAGTTTTTTGAGAACTTAGCCTTTGATCTAGTGGCAAAGGCACATGGTCTCTATGTGAGAGGTTATGGGTTCGAAATCCGGATGGGGGAAATCCTTTGTTATAATAAACAGGGGTATTAAATAGTTGGGTGGCTTGACCTAACATTTACTCAAAAAGAAAATAAAGGGAAGGACATGAATTAGAAATTGATACAAATTTTTTTTAAACAAGCTGTAAAATAAGAAGATTGCTTGAATGAGATAACTCTCTAAACGCATATTGTGTCTTTCACGAGCAAAAAATAAAGTGAATGATCTCAAAACTTGAGTTAAATTTTGCGATAAAAAAAAATCTTTCTAATTTTTTATTTTGTACTCCTTTACCATATTTTTTCTTAGATATTGTTCATGTAAATGTATAAAGTGTCATATCTTGGATTTTTATTTTTATTTTTTTAGATAGAATATTGTTCATGTAGCAATTTGTGTACTGTAAAATAATTGTAAATGTTGTGTATGTTAGTAATGTATTGCTTTTGGTATGTGTTGTGTATAAATTTAATATTTTTAGTATATTGGTAAATGTAATGTTTTTTGGTATATTAATAAATGTATTTTTTTCTGTTTGAATTCATATCTAGGCCTGTATACATTTTGACAGCTATCTTGATTTTCCATATTCATTTTTCCGAACTCCTTAAAATATACATTTAACTATCGCTCAATACACATAAAGTATTACGCCAAAGAACATTTTTTTTATTGCGTTAATATACATTTGTTGAGTTGTTGTTCAGTTTTTATTTTTAAGAAAAAATAATAAAAAATTGAAAGCTACGTATGTTTTTTTTCTTTTATTTTAAGGTCCCAATCATCCTTCCGTACCATACGTACGTGATTTGTGCACCATTGCTCTGGTCATGCCCTCTTTAATTTTCCTAATCTTTTAATTTTCGTTGGGGATAAAGTCTTGTCTAGCTAATCCCAAATGAGTTGCTTGCCACTGGGTGGGCACGTGCCGCAGACCAAAGATATATCATTTTTTTAGTCCTTAATTGGCACAGCAGCCATGCACATCATATATATCTAATCAACTAATAATGAGAACGCGAAATGTGCCGTAAATGTTTGATTTGGATAAAGTAATACAAACGGCTGGCATGTCAGCATCGATCGATAAAAGTATTACTTATTCCCTGCTTGACAGCGTTAAACTAAATAATTATTGTTGAAGCATTCTTCCCAAAGACTTGTTCCCCCAAACCTACCCTATAAATACACAAATGAATACACTTTTCATCATAAAGTCACAAATCAACTCTTCATTAGCTTCTCTCTACAAAATTGTTACGAACTGATCAGCTCTCAATTAGCTTCTATCATAATTAACAATGGGCTCTTCTTCAAAATTTGTTTGGATAGCCGTTGCAATGCTCTTCGCGTTCTCTCTAAAACACTGTCAAGCTTCTCTGACTTCAAGCTACTATGATTATACATGTCCGCAAGCCCTTCCAATCATTCGCAGTGCTATACGAGATGCAATTGCAAAAGAACGCCGGATGGCCGCCTCTCTCATACGCCTTCACTTCCATGACTGCTTTGTTCAGGTAATTAACCATAATATATGTAATACATAAATGGATTCGTTACTGATGTGCATCCAATGACGACACCTCATTTGGAATTGATTTGATATTGTTTGAGTTCTGAAATCTAAAATACGTATAAGTGGTACAAGCATATTGAAAAAAACACTGTTAACTCGGTGTAAACAACATATATAATAGCATAAACGCTTACAGGCTTAATTACTCATAATTAATATTAATTAGGTTAATTTTCGAGTAAAATCTAAACGAATTAGTACCTTTTTACTTTGAATAATTAATCAGGGATGTGATGGATCGGTGCTTCTGAAAGACACCCGATGGTTCACGGGTGAGCAAACTGCTCTTCAAAACAACAACTCGATAAGGGGAATGGAAATCATTGATGCTGCCAAGTGGGCCGTGGAAGCAGTTTGTCCGAAGTCGTATCATGCGCAGATATCGTTGCACTTGCAGCCAGAGACTCTTCTGAGTATGTGAATGGGCCGACGTGGACGGTTAAGCTGGGGAGAAGGGATTCAACCACAGCAAATAGAGATTTGGCTGCTGCTGATTTGCCCTTCGGTGGTGATAACCTGGATGTGCTGATTGCTAAATTTGCTAGAAAGGGACTCAATGCTAAGGAAATGGTTGCGCTCTCAGGTGCACATACAATCGGTCAGGCTCAATGCGGGACGTTTAGGGGACGTATATACAATGAAACCAATATCGATCCGGGCTTTGCCATTCACAGGAGACGTAATTGCCCTTCTTCAAACAATGCCGGAAATACAAACTTGGCACCACTTGACCCTGTGACACTGAACTCACTTGACAATAAGTACTACAAAAATTTGATGCAAAGAAGGGGGTTGTTGCACTCTGACCAAGTGTTGTTCAATGGGGGTGAGACTGATGGCATGGTAGCCAGCTATAGTAGGGATCATCTTCTTTTATGCGGATTTTGCTGCTGCAATGGTTAAGATGGGCGATATCAATCCGCTAATAGGATCGTCAGGACAAATAAGAAAGATTTGCAGTGCGATCAATTAATGTTCTCTTCATCTCTTATAATTTATACATTCATTTATTAATTTTTTAAATGTTTGTATATTGAGTTCTTTCCGATGAACTGAAAATGTGCTTTTAAGGCAATGTTATTATAAAGTGTAATTATCTATGTGCAAGGAAATCTAGAAGAAATAAATATTAATTTATCGAAACAATTCAATATTATTGTTACTAAACTGAAGCTTTCTTTTCCGTTTTTTTTTTTTTGTTCGTATATAATATCTAATCCGATTTTGGTGAAAAGTTCAAGGATCCTCTTTAGGAAAGCCTTCAAATTTTTAATTTATGGCAAGTTATCTTTCCAACTTTTAATTTTAACAATCAATTTCCTGAATTATATATGCAATCAGTGACAATGACCACTTATAACAGCTAATTAATTTGCTATCAGTATTCTCATTAACACTTTACAATTATATTTCAAGTTTTGAAATACAAATGTTGAATTTGAGCCATTAATCTTGTTAAATTTTATGAAAGATGCGTCTAGACTAAAATTTTATGATATTTGGAGTTTAATTTGTACACGATGAAAAATTAATATATTGAAATTATCTATCGGTTGAATATTCAAATATAAAAATAGATCTTGTGTGCAAGTAAATTGTTCTTCGCGGAATCAAGAACTTAAAATATAAAATGCATATAAAGTAAATAGATAGAGTTAAAGAGAATTGACATAAAAGATGATAACGGAGTTCGGCAACTAAAGGCCTACGTCTCTGGGGCTCCGCGACTAAAGGCCTACGTCTTAGGAGAAACAAATCAAACACCCTTTATATAAAGAGAAAACAGAAATGAAAAAAAAATCACGGTTTTATCTATCAACTGATATGGTGGTTGGTCAACCGTCTTAACGGCTGGAGCAGATCAGACAATCTTCGAAATTAGGGTTTGCCTTTTTTCTTGTGCTTTATGACAACCATTCCAACGTTATAAGTCAACCGTGGGCAACGTTTGGACTCTGGTTGTTTTGTGCTTGAATTTGTTTTCAAATATATTTTTGTAATTCGGAAGTTTTGATTTCAACCGGTTGTAAAGACTGGACTCAGCAGCACCAACCTCAAACCCAATTTATCATAGTTTTAGATATGGAAAAATGAGAAAATTAAAATGGTAAAGTAAACTATTCTTGCTCTTCATGATTCATCTAGCATGCTTGTGTTCACCATTCATGTCTTGATGCTTTTTCTTGTCAATCAAATTGATGTAGCAATTAAATCTGCAAACGTCTCAAACAAAAAAATTATAAATTAAATATTATATGTTTGCAAATTGGCCAAATAAAGCATTAGATTGCTTACAACAACACTAAATATATTCACCACATATACTAATTTCATTGAACAAACAAGTTTGAAGAATTATATATTATCATAAAAGAAAAAAAAGGAAATTATATTCGCAAACGTAAAAAAAAAAAAAATTATCTTTTACAAAAATCAATTAATAAATCATCTATTATTCTAAATAGATCGAGATGAAGTATACATGTATCTTTCCTTCTTTCTTTTTTTTGAGGTAAGCGGGCAACTAGCCGACTGACCATTGTATTAATGAATAAAGAAAAAGTATTTTCATCCTACTCAAAGGACTAATTATACACGTATCTTTCTGTCATTATTCAAAGGAGCATAGCCAGTCACGTCAATCTCATGTATCTTCCTCCAATTTTCCTAAATGTTTTTTTTATAAACGAGTTGTTTGCCAAGGGATGACTACGTCACGTGCTACAGACCATAGAATTCTACGTACCAATATATATATAATTTTCTTGGTCCATCAATTGTTATAACTACCCCAGTATATCTAATCTATTAATAACAAAACCCAAAAGAGCGATTAATGTTTGACTTGGAAGAAGTAATCCAAAACGGCTGGCAAAGAATTTTGTGCATATCTTAATCAGCATCGATCGATATATACCCTGCTTGACAGTGTTCAAATAAAATAAATATTTATGGTTGAAGCATTCTTCCCAGAGACCTGTTCGCCGAAGGTACCCTATAAATACACAAATGATCGATACACCATAAAGCCACAAATCAACTCTTAATTAGATTTCTCTACAAAATAGTTACGAAGTGATCAGCCTCTCAATTAGCTTCTATCATTTCCTCTATCTCTCTCTCACAATTATCAATGGGATCTTCTTTTAAACTTACTTGGATAGCCATTGCAATGCTATTCGCGTTCTCTCTAAAGTACTGTCAAGCTTCTCTGACTTATAATTACTATGATTATACATGTCCGCAAGCCCTTCTAATCATTCGCAGTGCTATACGAGATGCAATAGCAAAAGAACGCCGGATGGCCGCCTCTCTCATACGCCTTCACTTCCATGACTACTTTGTTCAGGTAATTAACCATAATATGTAATACATAAATGGATTCGTTACTGCATGTGCATCCAATGACACACCACATTTGGAATTGATTTGATATTGTTCGAGTCCAAATTCTAAAATACTTAGAAGTGGTGCCAGCATATTAAAAAAAACTCTGTTCTACTCAGAATAACTGCATAATAACGTAACGCTTAAGGCTTACTCTTGATTAATATAATTAGTTTATTTCGAGTAAAACCGACGAATCTAGTACCTTTTATTTTGAATTATTAGGGAGGTGATGCATCGGGCTTCTGAAAGACACCCCATGGTTCACGGGCGAGCAAACTCTTTTTCAAAACAACAACTCGATAAGGGAATGGAAGTCATAGATGCTGCCAAGTGGGCCGTGGACAAGCATTTGTCCGAAAGTCGTATCATGCGCAGATATCGTTGCACTTGCAGCCAGAGATTCTCTAGCTATATGTGAATGGGCCGACATGGAAGGTTAAGCTGGGAAGAAGAGATTCGACCACCGCAAATAGAGATTTGGCTACTGCTGCTGATTGCCTTCGGTAGTGATAATCTGGATGTTCTGATTGCTAAAATTTGCTAGAAAGGGACTCAATGCTAAGGAAATGGTTGCGCTTTCAGGTGCACATACAATCGGTCAGGCTCAATGCGTGACATTTAGGGACCGTATATACAATGAGACCAACATTGATCCGGGCTTTGCTCTTCACAGAAGACGTAATTGCCCTCGTTCAAACAATGTCGGAATTACAATTTGATTTGCACCGCTTGACCCCGTTACACCGAACTCACTTGACAACAAGTACTACAAAAATTTGATGCAAAGAAGGGGGCTGTTGCACTCTGACCAAGTGTTGTTCAATCACTACTACAGAAATGGTCATTGTACACGGCACATTGTACACGGATTTGGCAATTTTATATAAAAACCGTGTAGAAGTTGTAATTTTTTGGATGCCTGAAATATCTGTATTGTTTCTACACGGATATTTACGAAAGAAGAGGTGTAGAAAGACGTGAGAGAGCTACACGGACGTTTACCAGGAACTGTACACCTTATTGTTTAAATAACAGTGGAGAAAGCCTTGAGAGAGCTACACGGATTCTTAATTAAAGAACCGTGAAGATAGGCAAGAATTGTACACGGATAAATGTTTAAATGACCGTGTAGATAACCTGTAGGAGCTACACGGATGTTTAATAAAGAGCCGTGTAGAAATGTCGAATTTGTACACGGTTTTTTGTTTAAATGACAGAGTAGAAAGCCTTGAGCGAGCTACACGGACGTTTAATAAAGAGCTGTGTAGAAAGGATATTTTAGGTTTTTTGTTATATAAAAGGCCTTCTCCCCAGCGCCGTTTTGATCAATTTATACTCTCCCCTCTCACAGTTAACAATTGGGTTGAGATGTAGGTTTGTCAATTGTTTTGGATCGCAAAATTAGATCGATATGAGCTACTATTTTGGGAGCTCACAGATGAGCGATCCGATATAATTGATAACCTACATCTCGAATTCCCATGCGAAGTGCTTCATTTCCCCAATTTTTCGAGATGTTATAACTGGAGGCCGAATCTGAGATATTGGAAGTTAATTTGTATTTCTCCTCTATATCTTGCTAAGGTGTTTAGTTTAGGACATATAACCAAAAGGCTACTTAGATTAATGTAACTAGTAGTCCTTACTTTGGTTACATTAACCTAGGTAGTCTTTTGGTTAGTTCCTTGCATGTCCTAACTAATTCGGGCAAGCAAGATCCAGAGGAGAAATTATCTCTATTCCGATCAATTTTACTGGACGAAGAGTTGGCCGGTAAGAGTTGGGTGAAAGACCTTCAGAAAGAGGTGGAGTGAATGTGACCTTCAGAGCCAGTTGAAGAGTCGAATGAAGTCGGAGATCATTCGACTCTTATTCGTCTCTTCGTCCGACTCTGAAGGTCCTTCATCGACCTCTTCCATTTTTTTTGAAGGTCCTTCATCTAACTTTTAACTCAACTCTTTAGTAAAACATATCTTCATATCACCCCTCTGTAAACCCTACCGGCACCAAAAGGAAAGAACCACCATATTCTAGTCCTTAATGGAAATTTTATTACAATATGACTTTTTATTCCAACTTTTGTAATGCTTTAATTTTGTATAATTTAGGGTACATGAATTTTTAGTTTAAATTGCTATGTTTTGTAATTCTGGATTTTAAATGTCTTTCTCTGTTTTGGAAATGTTTGTTCTGCTATCTGAAAAACATAGGGAAAAAAACTAGTTGACAGCCAAAAAAAAAAAAAAAAACAATGCTACACGGACGTTTAATAAAGAGCCGTGTAGAAACGAGAAATAGTACACGGATTTTTTGTTAATTAACAGTGTAGAAAAATAATTTACACGGCTGTTTATATAAATCTGTGTGTCTTTCTACACGGATTTATAGCTAATACTTGCTCGAATAATGGAAGGCTAAATCAAAAAAAATAAAACAAAAATTAGGAAAAAAAAAGAATTCTAAATGTCCGTGAAGAAAGTTTATCTTTTATATTACACACGGCTTTTATAAATGTCCGTGTAGAAATGTTATCTTTTATAAACGGCTACCTATATAAAAGTCCGTGTAGCTCTCGTAATGCTTTTTTTCACGGATTTATAGATTATCATCCGTGTAGAAAGGTTATTTTAGGGTTTGGAACTATATAAAAGGTTTCTTCCGGCGCCGTTTTGATCAATTAATACTTCTCTCTCTCTCTCCTGTATTGAATTGGTCTGATTTCTGCGCACAAGGAACGAAGCCGGATCTGAGATCTAGCTTGGAAGTTAATTCGCATTCTCCTCTCTATTGCCAAGGTTAGTCATACATATATATATTTCCCTCTTTCTTTATCTAATTTTCTGTTACTGATTAATATTGCTTAATTATTTCTGTCAATTATTATTTAATGCATGCGTGCTTGATTTGTTAAGATAATGTAAATAATTAGTGTATTGTGGTCCAATAACCGACCTACTGATGCTTTTAAGTCCATGCCCGTTCAAAATTAATCCAATAGGGATTAATTTTGGATAGTCCCCCGTTTGGGCTGCTCTTTGAATATTGTGTCTCATTTAGGATGTGAACACATATTAGCGGGATTTAATTAGTATTGAGAAAAGTTCGACAGTATTTCTCCTTATTGCTCCTACAGTATGTGGTTTTTACGCATACTTGGGGAGTTAAGGAGAAATGCTGCCGAATTTTTCTCAAATACTAATTAAATCCCGCTAATATGTGTTCACATATGAGGCATAATATTCAAAGAGTGGGTTAGGATTGTAAACCGACCCTTTATAAGCCAAGAATTTGGAACAATATAATGCTGATCACCATATATGTTTAATTGGAATTTTTTTTTTTTGTTTACTTTAATTTACAGATGGATCGAAGTTGGATGTACGAATTGCGACGTGATAGTGCAGAATACTTGGCTCGCGTTGATGAGTTCCTAAAATTTGCTAAGAAATCCGTGTAGCTCGCACTCCACACGGCAGAAAATCCGTGTAGCTCCCCTGTTTATGTCCGTGTACAATGACCATTCTGTAGTACGTGAATGGAGTTGAGACTGATAGCCTGGTAGCGATCGAGCTATAGTAGGGATACATCCTCCTTTTATGCGGATTTTTGCTGCTGCAATGGTTAAGATGGGGGATATCAATCCGTAACAGGTATCATCAGGACATATAAGGAAGATTTGCAGTGTGCGATTAATAATGTGCATTCTAAAAAAAAATTGCATTACTTGTCGATATATAGGTTCTCGCATCTTTTTGTAACTTCGATCTCTGATTTATATATTCTTTTATAATTTTGTTTATGTTTGTACATCGAATTATTTCCGAAGAATTACTTTTAAGGCTATTTTATTAAAAAGTGTAATAATATGTGCAAGGAAAGTTTGAAGAGATAAAGTTTCCCTAAACAATTCAATGTTACTAAACAGATAGGGCGTTCATTTCTGTTTTGTTGAACTTATGCGGAAATATTGAAACAAAACAGAGAGAATATATGATTGAAGTTTGTGTATTGATATTGATTTTTCTTACAATTAAGTTTCTATTGCTATATATATATATATATCTATATATATAGGAAATGGCTAGCATGCTACGCGTAGCAAGGAGGGCCTCCGTGCTACGGCTCAATATTTGAGTTTTCAAAATCCCTAACGGTCGATCCGAACCGTTCAACATGATCTCCACATGAATATGTACTTGCTAGCCAAGTTTTACATTTTTTAGAATTTTTTTACTATTTTTTAGATAGGTAGAAAATCACTTGATCTGAAAATTTTGTACCATTCATATCAAGTGATTTTCTACCTATCCAAAAAAATAGTAAAAAAATTCTAAAAAATGTAAAATTTGGCTAGCAAGTACATATTCATATGGAGATCATGTTGAACGGTTCGGATCGACCGTTAGGATTTTGAAAACTCAAAAATTGAGCCGTAGCACGGATGCGCTATATGCTACGCGTAGCACCGTAGCCATTTCCTATATAATATATATATATATATATCTGGCTAATATGCTACGCGTAGCATAGAGGGCCTCCGTGCTACGGCTCAATATTTGAGTTTCAAAATCCTAACAGTCGATCCAAACCGTTCAACATAATCTCCATACGAATATGTACTTGCAAACCAAATTTTACATTTTTTAGAATTTTTTTACTATTTTTTAGATAGGTAGAAAATCACTTGATCTGAATGGTATAGAATTTCCAGATCAAGTGATTTTCTACCTATCTAAAAAAATTCTAAAAAATGTAAAATTTGGTTTGCAAGTACATATTCGTATGGAGATCATGTTGAACGTTTCGGATCGACCGTTAGGATTTTGAAAACTCAAATATTGAGCCGTAGCACGGAGGCCCTCTATGCTACGCTAGCACCGTATCCAATTCCTATATATATATATATTATATATATATATATATATTACAAGATATCTAAGTTACC
The DNA here is from genome assembly GCA_025461125.1 of Carex kokanica. Classification (NCBI taxonomy): domain Eukaryota; kingdom Viridiplantae; phylum Streptophyta; class Magnoliopsida; order Poales; family Cyperaceae; genus Carex; species Carex kokanica. The sequence continues at coordinate 72,465 of JAJGRX010000118.1, forward strand.
GTTTTGTTACCGTTTGTACTATTTCTGTTTTTGGTACCTATGAACAGTGTACCGTTGGTATTATTGCCTAAAATAGATGTTGCCTTTATTGCCTAATTCTATTTCTAAGCCACTTGATCGATGATAAACGACTGAGATCAAATCCCTTCTATATCTTTTTGTTTTTTTCAACACTCTGCCTCAAGCTAGGAATATATAGATCATGCAATCCTGGCTTTTTTGTATTTTTTCAAAATGGACTCGGGTCCAAACCTTTGGTGAAGATATCCATTAGTTGATCTTCACTTTTAACGTATGATGTTTCTATTTCTTTTGCTTGAACTTTCTTTCTAATGAAGTTGTAATCCACTTATATGTTTGGTTCGCTCATCATGGAATACTAGATTCAATGCAATGTGTCGCGCATAATTATTATCGCAATACATCTTCATAGACTGATCACAGGCAATGCCCATGTCGTTGAGTACGTAGTTGCTTGACCCAAATTAATTCACTTGCGGCTGATATCATGGTATCTTATTCCGCCTCCGCCCTAAATCGCGAGTTCCACACCATTTTGTTTCTTTTTCTTTCATGTGACTAAATTTCCACTTAATATGTGCAAAAGCTGGTAGTGAATTTCCTATTGAAACTTCTGACCCGATCTGCAATCGGAATAATAAAAAATGACATTAGAATTATTATTTTTCATCCAAATTTTTTTGCCGGATTTTTCTTTATATAACTTAAAATTTTATTTATAGCATCTAAATGTGGAGTTCTTAGGTAGTTAAAATGAACTTACTAATTTAGCTTACAAAAAAAATACCGAGACATGTAACCGTTAAATAAATTAATGAATAAAGAGATGAAATATACATCTTTCTTTCTTTCTTTCTTTCTTTAAGATTAGTCGTCAACTAGCCGACTGATAATTGTATTAATGAATAAAGAAAAAGTATTTTGATCCTAATCGAAGGACTAAGTATACAACTATCTTTATGTGATTATTCAAGGAGCATAGCCAGTCACGTCAATCTCATGTATTTAGAACTCCTTTATTATGAAAGATCGTTAATTAAGCGAGTTGCACACCAATGGTCCGGTAAAGCAGCCTCTTATTTTCCAAATTCTTATTATAAACGAGTTGTTTTGCCAAGGGTTGGCTACGTCACGTGCTGCAGACCATAGAATTCTACGTACCAATATATCATTTTTCTTGGTCCATTAATTGGTATAACTTTTTTTTTTTTTTTTAAAAAGGCAGATGCCCGTTCAATATATTTGAAACTGTTAGCTTACAAGACTCCTTAAAACACCACAGATAAATCAGTCATTGTATCAACTAACATCCCTAACACATCCTAATAGCACTGAAATAGTTTAAAAGAGCATCAGAAAGTTCAACCACAGAAGAGTGTTCAAAGGCACAACAAAGCATAAGAAATACACACCGACCACAGCTAGCGGAATCAGTTTCCCAGGAAGCTAATGAACATAAAAGGAGTGTGATAAAAAGAACGTAAAGGATCAAGCTTCATCACGCATTGCCAGTGACCCATTCCAGCAACAAGGTATCGGCTGGGTCTACTACTTGCAGGGGAATCGCATCAAGCTCGTCGGGAAGCCATTCCTGGAGTGCATCCTTGACATCAGTCCGATTTGTACCTGACCAATAAGAAACCAGAGACAGATTTGTAAGATGATGTTCCGAGCAGTATATATACGAGTATTATAAAACACAAGTCATTGCGATGTTTCCAAATGCTCCAAATAACGGCACACACTACAATTAGAAAGGCAAGTCTATTGGTGGATGGCAAAGTGAAAGAAAATTGGATAACATCTGTAATAGAAGACCAAGAGTGATAGTGAGTAGTGCAAGCTCCCATCCATCTCCAAACCCTGTTGTGCATAAAAACATCTAAAGAATAAATGGTTTAGAGCTTTCAACACACGTACAAAACTGACATGTAATATCACCAGTCCAACCTTTTTGCTGTAGGTTTTTCTTGGTCAGAATTCGATGTTTAGTAACTAACCCAACTAAAAGCTTGATTTTGGGTGGCACTGGTAGTTTCCACCAAATCATTGGGTATGAAGGCTTAACCCCTCTGAAATTGAGGAAAGAGTATAAGGATCGAACAGTAAAGAGACCATTTGCATCCCAGCACCACGAGATATTATCCTCCTCTGAGGTAAAGGATATATTGCTAAGAATTTGCAGCAGCTGGGTCCATTCCTGCAACAGTACACCACCTAAAGTTCTCCGAAAAGTAATGTGGGTACCTTGAGACAAAACAGCCTCTTGTACAGTAATCATAGGAGTGAGACAAATATGGAACAAATTAGGAAACAAGTTTTGAAAGCATGAGATGCATGCCATTGATCATGCCAGAGCAAGACCTGACCTTGTCGCCAGGAACCATATTAATGCCCAGAGAACTGATCTGTTCTCTCTTGAGAATAGCTTTCCAGAAGGGGGGAAAAGGGCAAAGGATGAGGAGTATTATAATATTTACAAAGGATAACATCCTTCCACAAACTGTGATAAGTGGGATCCTTAAACCGCCATAACCATTTAGATAACAATGAATATTCATTTGGTGGATATCCAGGATTCCCATTCCCCCAAATTTTTTCCTCATACACAAAGTCGGCCAATTACATAGGGCAAATTTCCTCTTGGTGCTAGTTCCTTGCCAAACAAAGGTTCTTCGAATTTTATCGATTTTAAGGATAACTGTTTTAGGTATTTGGTACAAGGACATAGCATACATAGGAACACTAGAGAGTACAGCATTTACCAAAGTGAGTCTACCTCCAAGAGAAAGAATTTGCCCCTTCCAATTTTGCAATTTGTTACTAATTTTATCAATGATAAAGCCCCACTCTTGAATACTGAGTTTCCCTATTATGTAATGGCACTCCTAGATATTTAAAAAAGGAAATTGTTGAGAGTTGACATCTAAAATTCTGAGCCCAATTCTGTTGCAAAGGTAGGAGAAGAGGTTAATAGGAAACATCTCAGTTTTGTCAAGGTTCATCCGAATGCCAGAAACTCCCTCAAACATAATCATCGCCCACCATGCTGCTGACACACATTTATGAGTGGCTTGGAGAAAAAGAATGGTGTCATCAGCATACTGGCAAGTGGTGAGGGGTTTATTGTGAAAACAAGGGGGGCCTAAACCAGATAGCACATGATGATCCCTACCAGATTTGAAAAACTTACTAAGTGTATCAGCAGCAAATTAAACAAGTATGGAGATAAGGGGTCGCCTTGTCTCAACCCCCCTTTTGCAAAAGAAATAGGGGGTGAGGTTGCCATTAATAGTAATGCAAGACTGTGAACTAAACAACCATAATTTCATCCAAGCAATCCATTTTTCATTAAACCCTCTACTACGCATAAGCTCAAGTAAATAGTCCCAGTTTATCTTGTCATATGCTTTCTCGAAATCAATTTTGATGACAACTCCTTGTTGTTTGGTAACTTGACAGTGATGAATGATCAACTAATCATGAGAACGCAAAAAGGGCCATGCATGAATAATTGAATATTAATGTTTGACTTGGAACAATAAGTAATACAAACGGCTGGAATATCAGTATCAATAATAAAAGTATTAATTATCCCCTGCTTGACATGCTGTGTTAAATATAAATAATTTATTGTTGAACCATTCTTCCCAAAGACCTCTTCACCAAAGGTACCCTATAAATACACAATTGAAACACAACTTCTCATCAAACAAATCAACTCTTAATTAGTTACGAACTGATCAGCTCGCAATTAGCTTTTCTATCACTCTTAATTTCTCCATCATAATTAACAATGGGCTCTTCTTCAAAACTTGCTTTGATAGCAATTGCAATGCTCTTCGCGTTCTCTTTAAAGCACTGTCAAGCTTCTCTGACTCCAAACTACTATGATTATACATGTCCACAAGCCCTTCCAATCATTCGCCCAGCCATACGAATTGCTATTGCAACAGATCGCCGAATGGCCGACTCTCTCATACGCCTTCACTTCCATGCCTGCTTTGTTCAGGTAATTTACCATAATTTGTAATACATATAAATGGATTCCTTACTGATGTGCATCCCATGACCCACCTCATTTGGTAATTAAATTATTTGATATTTTTATTAGTTCAGAAATCTCTGGAATAATACATAGAAGCTGTACAAGCATGATTAATATTAAGTAGGTTAATTTTCTCGTAAAATCTAAAGGAATTTGCTCCTTTTGTACTTTGAATAATCAGGGATGTGATGGATCAGTGCTTCTGAAAGACACCCCATGGTTCACGGGCGAGCAAACTGCTCTTCAAAAACAACAACTCGATTAGGGGAATGGAAGTCATAGATGCTGCCAAGTGGGCCGTGGAAGCAAGTTTGCCCCAAAGTGGTATCATGTGCAGATGTCGTCGCACTTGCAGCCCAGGAGACTCTTCTGAGTATGTGAATGGGCCGACGTGGACGGTTTAAGCTGGGAAGAAGAGACTCGACCACCGCAAATCGAGATTGGCTGCTGCTGATTTGCCCTTCGGTGGTGATAATCTGGATGGTGCTGATTGCTAAATTTGCCAGAAAGGGACTCAATGCTAAGGAAATGGTTGCGCTCTCAGGTGCACATACGATCGGTCAGGCTCAATGTGTGACATTTAGGGACCGTATATACAATGAGACCAACATTGATCCGGGATTTGCTCTTCATAGGAGACGTAATTGTCCTCCTTCAAACAATGTCAGAATTACAAATTTGGCACCGCTTGACCCTGTTACACCGAACTCACTTGACCACAAGTACTACAAAAATTTGATGCAAAGAAGGGGGCTGTTGCACTCTGACCAAGTGTGTGTTCAATGGGGGTGAGACTGATGGCATGGTAAGCCAGCTATAGTAGGGATCCATCCTCCTTTTACGCGGATTTTGCTGCTGCAATGATTAAGATGGGGGATATCAATCCGTTAACAGGATCGTCAGGACAAATAAGAAAGATTTGCAGTGCGATCAATTAATGTGCATGCATTCCAAACAATGTTTGCATCACTTGTTGATTTGTTCTCTTCATCTCTGTAATAATTTCTATCTTCTGATTTATACATTCTTTTATTAAATGTTTTAATGTTTGTACATTGAATTCATTCCGAAGAATTACTAAGGCTATTTAATAAAAGGTGTATAATCTTTTGCAAGGAAATCTAGCAGAGATAAATGTTTCCCTAAACAATTCAATATATTCAATATATCGTTACTAAACCGAATAGGCGTTCTTTTTGTTTCTTATTATTATTTTTTTCGTTTCGTATAGTTTTCTTATACGATTTGTTGAAAAGTTCAATAATTCATTTTAGGGTAATATTTTTTAAAGCCTTCAAATTTTAAATTTATGACAAGTTAGCTTTCCAATTTTAATTTGAAAATCAATTTCCCGAACTATACCCAATCAGTGACAATGACCGGACCCTCTTAACAGCTAATGTGCTATTTGTAATCTCTTTAACACTTGTACAATTATATTTCAAGTTTGAAATACAAGTTTTGAATTTGAGCCATAAACCTTCTTAAAATTAATTTTATGAGAGATGCGTCCAGATAAAATTGTATGATTTTTTAAATTTGTGTTTTACTACATCAAGTGGACGAAAAAAAATACATTAATTAGAATAATCTATTGTAGTAATTAACTAGATACGTCTATTTTTTCCACCTTTTGGTCAAGTTAAAATAATTAACCCTAAAAATCAACAAGTTTACGCTGAGTGCATCTCTCATGAAATCAAACAATTTCGGTTTTAAAATTTTGAAATAGAAATGGCAAAAAAAAATGAGGTACGTAGTCTCATTTTGTGGCTTCAAATTAAATCTTATAATATTGGAACCCTCTCTTATATTTTATTCAAAACTTTTTTAACTTACGAAGCCTTATTATTTTAAAAAATAATAAATTTGAATACTAATTATAGTGTGTAATATACAAATTGTTAATTTCGATCCCCATTGAAGACGTTTCAACCTTGGCTCAGAATCCAAAAGTATTAAGATTTTTTTTAATACTTCTTTTAAACTAAACAAGTTAATCACACACGGCACATCATACACAAATACGATAAATTTTCATAAAAACAATGTGTAAAGTAAGTAATTGTGCGTGCGAAAATGAGATCTAACAATCACACATGGTCAATTAAAAAAGAATCCCTTGTTTTAACTATGTGTACATAAAATTAAATATGCTTGGTTGTTGTGAGAAATGGTGACAAAGAGGGGCCATAAATTGTGTGAGAGAGGTCCACATGTGTCGGTTTATGTTTTAATTTTGTATGTTTTAATTCTTTATGTTGGCTAATTCTCATTCCTTCTCTCTCATGGAATGAGAGTTATTCAGTTGATCACATATTGAAGAAGGCATGGATGTCCACATGAAGAGTTTGACTGTCCTTTTTACATGACCTGAGTTGTTGTTTAATCTCTTTACGCGAAAGGAATTAAACATCAACTCAAGCCGGGTAAGAAAAATGGGTCAAACCACACTATATATGGTCATCCTTCTCTTCTTCAAGGCCGATCAGTTTGATAATTTTTCATCCATGAGGAACATGAATTAGAAACTAACACAAAAAAAAATTAGCACATGTTGTAAAATAACGTAGAACTAAGAAGATTTTGAAATCAATTACATGTAAATAATTTCACATAACTAACTTTTAATTCCAAAACAAAAAGATTGCTTGGATGAGATAACTAATTTAGATAACTCCCTAAATGCATAATTGCGATTTACAAGAGCAAAAAATAAAGGGAAGGGTCTCAAAACTTGATTTGAAGTTTCCGATTAAGTTTTTTTTTCATTCTAATTTTTATTTTGTACTTCTTGACCATATTTTTTCTTAGATATTGTCATGTAAATGTATAAAGTCTCAGATCTTGAATTTTTTTGGTTTTATTTTCATTTTTTTGTTAGAATGTTATTCATGTAGCAATTTGTGTACTGCAAAATAATTGTAAATGTTGTTTATGTTGGTAAAATGTATTGTTTTTGGTATGTGTTGTGTTTAAATTTATAGTTTTTTTTAATTTAGTATTTTGGTATATTGATAAATGTAGTGTTTTTGTATATTGATAAATGTAGTTTTTTTGTTTGAATTTAGATCTATACCGGTATACATTTTAACAACTGTCTTGATTTTCTATATTCATATTTTCGAACTCCTTAAAATATAGATTTAACTATCGCTCAATACACCCTACTCGTATCGTACCCATTGACACCCCCACTTGACCCTCGTTCCTTTCTCCAAAAACGATATATTAACTTGATAATTAATTATAATTGTAATAATTACAGTATTATGATTATTATTATTGTTGTTGTTGTTATCAATATATCATCCTTCTGATTATTTAATGTTGTTTGTTTTATATATGAAACAAAATTAATGGTGTATCATATTTGACTTGCACAATTATCTAGTGCTGACCACCTCTATACAGTGGCGGAACATAGTAGAGAGTAAAGGGGGCTAAGCCACCCCTATAAATTGAAATTTTGTACTTTAGTTCATTAAATTTTGTAATTCTTATATGTATTCATGCCTTTTAGCCTCCCTTATAAAATAAAATTGCACTATATTTGATTTTTCAGCCCCCTCAATCTCTTTCTAGTTCTGCCCCTGCCTCTATACTCTTAAATATAAAGAAGAAATGACAACAACGTTCACAATACATTGTTCAATTTTTCCAAATAGACATTTCAATTTCTTCTATATATACGTTATTTCTGCACCTCGGTCCGCTGAAGCAGCCTTCAATTCACCTAATTAGACCTAATTAGATTTTGTTCCCGCGCGTGTAGATAAAGTCTTGTCTAATCCCAAAACAAGTTGCTTACCCCGGGGGGACACGTGCCGCAGACCAAAGAATTCCACCAATATATATATTTTTTTTTCATAAAAACAATGTGTAAAGTAAGTACTTGTGTGCGCGAAAATGATATTCAACAATCACACACGGTCAATTAAAAGAGAATCCCCAGTTTTAACCATATGTGTACATAAAATTAAAAATGCTTGGTTGTTATACGGAATTGGCGACACATTAGGGTCTTAGAAAAGACAACGACAAGAGATAATTTTTTAAGAATTTTTTTTTGTGTATTCTCTTTCTACAAAATTTGAGTACAAAAGATATAAAAGAAAATTTGCAAATATAACGCTATAAAAATAGGAAATAACAAACGGTGAGATGAGAGACATTTACAATATGTTTTAATTTTTATGTTGGCTAATTATCATTCCTTCTCTCTCATGGATTGAGAGTTATCAAAGTGATCACACACTACTACAAAAAAGAGATTATACACGGACAAAAATGGAAGAGCTACATGGATTTCCTACCGTGTTTAAATCGAGGGTGTATAAATAGCTCAATAACTACACACGGACATTTGTCCGTGTACAATTTCAACGATTCTACACGGATAACTACACAAACAGCCGTGTAAAAAGCCCAGAATGTGTCTCTCTCCATGATACCGAGCTACACGGATATTACCTAAACAACCGTGTACGATTTTTTGTACACGGACTTTTAACTAAAAAACCGTGTAGTGACTCTTTCTACACGGATATTTAACTAAATGTCCGTGTAGCTCTCCTCTTTCTACACGGACATTTAACTAAATGTCCGTGTAGCTCTCATCTTTTCTACACGGACTTTAGTTAAATGTCCGTGTAGAAATATCAAAAAAAAATTTGTATTTTTTGTTTTTCGGCTAGCCTCCAGTTTTGCTAGCCAGTTTTGTTACAGAACTATTCCAGATTTTCCAGATTTTCCATATTTTCTAGATTTCATATAACAAGAAATCCATATTTTCCAGATTACCAATAAATCCATATTTTCCAGATTAGCAAGAAATTCATATTTTTCAGATTAGCCAGAAATTCATATGCAATAAATTATACAATATTCATATACACCAAATTATACAAAATTATGGAAATCCATGTTGAGCATTGCAAAATTTCATTACAAACCACCTTGCCCACACACACCTGATATCGTCGATCTGCTCCTTGGTGTAATGCGGTTCCTTTGGCAAATTCTACAATTACAATTCGGCAGCATTTCTCCTTAACTCCCCAAGTATGCGTACGAACCACATACTCGTAGGAGCAATAAGGGAAAATACCGTCGAACTTTCCTCAAATACTAATTAAAACCCCACTAATATGTGTTCACATCCTAAATGAGACACAATATTCAAAGAGCAGTCCCAAACGGGGACTGTCCAAAATTAATCCCTATTGGATTAATTTTTGAACAGGCATGGACCTAAAAAATCATTTATAGGTCGGTTATGGGACAACAATACACTAATTATATATTTACATTACCTAATTACTAACACTACAAAAGACGGGCACTTTTCGCGAGGATAAAAGTGACTTTTCACGACGGATTACCGTCATAAACGTGCTTTTTCTATTTGCGACGGTACTTTTCGCGACGAAGTCCCGTCGCGGAAAAGTGCCTACTTTGTTGTTGTGTAATTAAATCAAGCATGCATGCATATTACACACCTAATTAAATAAGCAATAATAATTACTAAACAGAAAATTAGAGAGGAAAAAGGAAAATATGTATATACTAACCTTCGAAATTTAGAGAGGAGAAAATAAAAACTTCAAAGATGACAGATTCCAGCTATGCTAGCCTTTAATTTGCGGAAATCAGATCTCAGTTCAAAACAGACAGAGGGCGTATTAATTACTTGATCAAAACGGCGCTGGAAGGAGAAGTCTCTGGAAGAGAAGGGCCCTTTTATATTGGATAAAACCCTACACGGCTTTTCTACACGGATTTATACTTAACAATCCGTGTAGCTCTGTCACAATTTAAACACGGTTATTTATTAAAAAAAGCCGTGTAGCATAACCCTTTATACACGGATATTTGATAAGAAAACCGTGTAGCTCTCTAACTATTCTACACGGACATGTAACTAAAAACCGTGTAGCTCTCTTAATATTTGTACACGGTTATTTAATCAAATATCCGTGTAGCAATTCATACACGGATTTTTGTATAATATCCGTGTAGCTCTCTCAATCTTTTCCACACGGTTTCTTTCCACACGGCTTTTTTTCCCTAATAAACCGTGTAGCTCTCTCAAACAATTATACACTGATTTATAACTAAGTGTCCGTGTATACACCCCTTCCCCAATATTTTAGTAGGCCTTTCACAATTTCATATTAAATTTGCACAGCCGGTTTTTATATAAAATTAGAAAAACCGGTGTACAATGTGCAGTGTAGAATTAGCTTTTTGTAGTAGTGACATTGAAGAAAAGTGGATGTCCACATGGAGGAGTTTGACTATCTTTTTCATATGGCCTGAGTGTCGTTTAATCTCTTTACAGCGAAAGGATTAAATATCAACTCCAGTCGGGCAAAGAAAGATGGGTCAAACCCCAATATGGTCATCCTCCTCTTCTTCAACGCCGATCAGTTTGATAATTTCTTTATCCATGAGGGACATGAATTAGAAATTGACACAAAAATAACACATATTGTAAAATAACGTAGAACTAAGAAGGTTTTGAATCAGTTACATGTATATAATTTCATATAGTTAATTTATAATTTCAAACAAGAACATTGCTTGAATGATATAACTAATTTTAGATAACTCCCTAAATGCATATTGTGTTTTTTCAGAATAAAGAAAATAAAGGGAAGGGACATGAATTAGAAATTGATACAAATTTTTTTTTAAACAGTTGTAAAATAACGTAGAATTAAGAAGGTTTTGGAATCAATTACATGTATATAATTTCAAATAGTGTTATTTTAGAATTTCCAAACAAGAAGATTGCTTGAATAAGATAAACTAATTTAAGATAACTCTCTAAATGCATATTGTGTTTTTCAGGAGCAAAAATAAGAGAAAGGATCTCAAAACTTGAGTTAAAGTTTCCGATAAACAAAAAAAAATTATTTCTAATTTTTTATTTTGTACTCATTTACCCTATTTTTTTCTTAGATATTGTTCACGTAAATGTATAAAGTCTCATATCTTGGATTTTTTTTTTTTTTTAGATAGAATATTGTTCATGTAGCAATTTGTGTACTATAAACTAATTGTAAATGTTGTTTATGTGGTAATGTATTGCTTTCGGTATGTGTTGTGTATAAATTTATAGTTTTTTTAAATTTAATATTTTTTGTATATTGGTAACTGTAATGTTTTTTGGTATATTAATAAATGTATTTTTTTCGGTTTGAATTCATATCTAGGCCGTTATACATTTTGTAATAAATGTATTTTTTTTTTTCTGTTTGAATTCATATCTAGGCCGGTATACATTTTGAAAGCTGTCTTGATTTTCCATATTCATTTTTCCGAACTCCTTAAAATATACATTTAACGATCACTCAATACACAAAGTATTACGCCAAAGCACCATTTTTTTATTGTATTAATATACATTTGTTGAGTGTTGTTCAGTTTTTTTTTAAGAAAAAATAATCAAAAATTGACAGCTAGCTACGTATATTTTTTTTATTTTAAGGTCCCAATCATCCTCCCATACCACGGTACCATACGTACGTGATTTCTGCACCATTTGTCCGGTCATGCCCTCTTTAATTTTCCTGATCTTGTAATTTTCGTTGGGGATAAGTCTTGTCTAGCTAATCCCAAACGAGTTGAATGCCACTGGGTGGGCACGTGCCACAGACCAAAGATATATCAATTTTTTAGTCCTTAATTGGCACAACAGCCATGCACATCATATATATCTAATCAACTAATAATGAGAACGCGAAATGGGCCGTAAATGTTTGATTGGATAAAGTAATACAAACGGCTGGCATGTCAGCATCGATCGATAAAAGTATTACTATTCCCTGCTTGACAGCGTTAAACTAAATAATTATGTTGAAGCATTCTTCCCAAAGACTTGTTCCCCAAACCTACCCTATAAATACACAAATGAATACACTTTTCATCATAAAGTCACAAATCAACTCTTTCATTAGCTTCTCTCTACAAAATTGTTACGAACTGATCAGCTCTCAATTAGCTTCTATCATAATTAACAATGGGCTCTTCTTCAAAATTTGTTTGCATAGCCGTTGCAATGCTCTTCGCGTTCTCTCTAAACACTGTCAAGCTTCTCTGACTTCAAGCTACTATGATTATACATGTCCGCAAGCCCTTCCAATCATTCGCAGTGCTATACGAGATGCAATTGCAAAAGAACGCCGGATGGCCGCCTCTCTCATACGCCTTCACTTCCATGACTGCTTTGTTCAGGTAATTAACCATAATATATGTAATACATAAATGGATTCGTTACTGATGTGCATCCAATGACACACCTCATTTGGAATTGATTTGATATTGTTTGAGTTCTGAAATCTAAAATACGTATAAGTGGTACAATCATATTGAAAAAACACTGTTAACTCAGTGTAACCAACAAATATAATAGCATAAACGCTTACAGGCTTAATTACTCATAATTAATATTAATTAGGTTAATTTTCGAGTAAAATCTAAACGATATTAGTACCTTTTTACTTTGAATAATTAATCAGGGATGTGATGGATCGGTGCTTCTGAAAGACACCCCATGGTTCACGGGTGAGCAAACTGCTCTTCAAAACAAACAACTCGATAAGGGGAATGGAAATCATTGATGCTGCCAAGTGGGCCGTGGAAGCAGTTTTGTCCGAAAGTCGTATCATGCGCAGATATCGTTGCACTTGCAGCCAGAGACTCTTCTGAGTATGTGAATGGGCCGACGTGGACGGTTAAGCTGGGGAGAAGGGATTCAACACAGCAAATAGAGATTTGGCTGCTGCTGATTTGCCCTTCGGTGGTGATAACCTGGATGTGCTGATTGCTAAATTTGCTAGAAAGGGACTCAATGCTAAGGAAATGGTTGCGCTCTCAGGTGCACATACAATCGGTCAGGCTCAATGCGGGACGTTTAGGGGACGTATATACAATGAAACCAATATCGAACCGGGCTTTGCCATTCACAGGAGACGTAATTGCCCTTCTTCAAACAATGCCGGAAATACAAACTTGGCACCACTTGACCCTGTGACACCGAACTCACTTGACAATAAGTACTACAAAAACTTGATGCAAAGAAGGGGGTTGTTGCACTCTGACCAAGTGTTGTTCAATGGAGGTGAGACTGATGGCATGGTAGCGAGCTATAGTAGGGATCCATCCTCCTTTTATGCAGATTTTGCTGCTGCAATGGTTAAGATGGGGGATATTAATCCGCTAACAGGATCGTCAGGACAAATAAGAAAGATTTGCAGTGCGATCAATTAATGTTCTCTTCATCTCTTATAATTTATACATTCTTTTATTAATTTTTAAATGTTTGTATATTGAGTTCTTTCCGAAGAACTGAAAATGTGCTTTTAAAGCAATGTTATTATAAAGTGTAATTATCTATGTGCAAGGAAATCTAGAAGAAATAAATATTAATTTATCGAAACAATTCAATATTATTTGTTACTAAACTGAAGCGTTCTTTCCGGTTTTTTTTTTTTTTTTTTTGTATATATAATTTCTAATCCGATTTTGTGTAAAGTTCAAGGATCCTCTTTAGGAAGGCCTTCAAATTTAATTTATGACAAGTTATCTTTCCAACTTTTAATTTTAACAATCAATTTCCTGAATTATATATGCAATCAGTGACAATGACTACTTATAACAGCTAATTAATTTGCTATCAGTATTCTCTTTAACACTTTTACAATTATATTTCAAGTTTTGAAATACAAATGTTGAATTTGAGCCATTAATCTTGTTAAATTTTATGAAAGATGCGTCCAGACTAAAATTTTATGATTTTTGTAGTTTAATTTGTACACGATGAAAAATTTAATATATTGAAATTATCTACGGTTGAATATTCAAATATAAATATAGATCTTGTGTGCAAGTAAATAGTTCTTGGCAGAATCAAGAACTTAAAATATAAACTGAGTATAAAGTAAATAGATAGAGTTGAGAGAATTGACACAAGATATGACAACGTAGTTCAGCAACTAAAGGCCTATGTCTTAGGAGAAACAAATCAAACCCCCTTTATATAAAGAGGAAAACAGAAATGGAAACAAAATCACGGTTTTATCTATCAACTGATATGTGGTTGGTCAACCATCTTGACGGCTGGAGCAGATCAGACAATATTAGAAATTAGGGTTTGCCTTTTTTCTTGTGCTTTATGACAACCGTTCAACGTTTATAAGTCAACCGTGGGCAACGTTTGGACTCTGGTTGTTTTGTGCTTGATTTGTTTTCAAATATATTTTTGTAATTCGAAAGTTTAGATTCAACCGTTACACGTCTGATCAACTGTTGTAACGACGGACCTCAGACAGCACAACCTCAAACCACTTTTTCATATTTTTAGATATGGAAAAAATGAGAAAATTAAAATGGTAAAGTAAACTATTCTTGCTCTTCATGATTCATCTAGCATATGCTTGTGTTCACCATTCATGTCTTGATGCTTTTCTTGCCAATCAAATTGATGTAGCAATTAAACCTGCAAACGTCTCAAACAAAAAAAATTGTAAATTCAATATTTATATGTTTTGCAAATTGGCCAAATAAAGCTTGATGTTTACAACAACACTAATATATACACCACATATACTATTGTCATTGACAAACAAGTTTGAAGAATTATATATTATCATAAAAAAAAAGGGAATTATATTCGCAAACGTAAAAAAAAAAAATTATCTTTTACAAAAATCAATTATAAATCATCTATTATTCTAATAGATCGAGATGAAGTATACATGTATCTTTCCTTCTTTTCTTTCTTTTGAGGTAAATGGGCAACTAGCTGACTGACCATTGAATTAATGAATAAAGAAAAAAGTATTTTCATCCTACTCAAGGGACCAAGTATACATGTATCTTTCTATGATTATTCGAAGGAGCATAGCCAGTCACGTGAATCTCATGTATCTTCCTCCAATTTTCCTAAATGTTTTTTTATAAACGTGTTGTTTGCCAAGGGATGGCTACGTCACGTGCTGCAGACCATAGAATTCTACGTGCCAATATATATATAATTTTCTTGGTCCATCAAATGTTTATAACTACCCCAGTATATCTAATCTATTAATAACAAAACTCAAAAGGGCGATTAATGTTTGACTTGGAATTAAGAAGCAATCCAAAACGGCTGGCAAAGAATTTTGTACATATCTAATCAGCATCGATCGATATATATACCCTGCTTGACATTGTTCAAATAAAAGAAATAATTATGGTTGAAGCATTCTTCCCAGAGACCTGTTCGCCCGAAGGTACCCTATAAATACACAAATGATACACCATAAAGCCACAAATCAACTCTTAATTAGCTTCTCTCTACAAAATAGTTACGAAGTGATCAGCTCTCAATTAGCTTCTATCATTTTCACTCTATCTCTCTCTCACAATTATCAATGGGCTCTTCTTTTTAAACTTACTTGGATAGCCATTGCAATGCTATTCGCGTTCTCTCTAAAGTACTGTCAAGCTTCTCTGACTTATAATTACTATGATTATACATGTCCGCAAGCCCTTCCAATCATTCGCAGTGCCTATACGAGATGCAATAGCAAAAGAACGCCGGATGGCCGCCTCTCTCATACGGCCTTCACTTCCATGACTGCTTTGTTCAGGTAATTAACCAGTAATATGTAATAAATAAATGGATTCGTTACTGATGTGCATCCAATGACGACACACCACCATTTGGAATTGATTTGATATGTTTGAGTTCCAAATTCTAAAATACTTAGAAGTGGTGCCAGCATATTAAAAAAAACTCTGTTCTACTCAGAATAAACTGCATAATAACGTAAACGCTTACAGGCTTACTCTTGATTAATATTAATTAGGTTAATTTTCGAGGTAAAACCGAAACGAATTAGTACCTTTTATTTTGAATTATTAGGGATGTGATGCATCGGTGCTTCTGAAAGACACCCCATGGTTCACGGGCGAGCAAAACTGCTCTTCAAAACAACAACTCAATAAGGGGAATGGAAGTCATAGATGATGCCAAGTGGGCCGTGGAAGCAGTTTGTCCGAAAGTCGTATCATGCGCAGATATCGTTGCACTTGCAGCCAGAGACTCTTCTGAGTATGTGAATAGGCCGACGTGGAAGGTAAGCTGGGAAGAAGAGATTCGACCCCCGCAAATAGAGATTTGGCTGCTGCTGATTTGCCCTTCGGTGGTGATAATCCTGGATGTGCTGATTGCTAAATTTGCTAGAAGGGACTCACTGCTAAGGAAATGGTTGCGCTCTCAGGTGCACATACAATCGGTCAGGCTCAATGCGTGACGTTTAGGGACCGTATATACAATGAGACCAACATTGATCCGGGCTTTGCTCTTCACAGGAGACGTAATTGCCCTCGTTCAAACAATGTCGGAATTACAAATTTGGCACCGCTTGACCCCGTTACACCGAACTCACTTGACAACAAGTACTACAAAAATTTGATGCAAAGAAGGGGGCTGTTGCACTCTGACCAAGTGTTGTTCAATGGAGGTGAGACTGATAGCATGGTAGCTAGCTATAGTAGGGATACATCCTCCTTTTATGCGGATTTTGCTGCTGCAATGGTTAAGATGGGGGATATCAATCCGCTAACAGGATCGTCAGGACAAATAAGAAAGATTTGCAAGTGCGATTAATTAATGTGCATTCTAACAAAAAATTGCGCGCATTACTTGTCGATATATAGGTTCTCTGCATCTTTTGTAACTTCTATCTTCAGATTTATATATTCTTTTATTAATTTTTTTTATGTTTGTACATCGAATTATTTCCGAAGAATTACTTTTAAGGCTATTTTATTAAAAAGTGTAATAATCTGTGCAAGGAAAGTTAGAAGAGATAAAGTTTCCCTAAACAATTCAATGTTACTAAACAGATAGGGCGTTCATTTCTGTTTTTGTTGAATTTATGCGGAAATATTGAGACAAAACAGAGAGAATATATGATTGAAGTCTGTGTATTGATATGATTTTCTTACAATTATATATATATATATATATATATTATATATATATATATATATATAATATATATATATAGAGACTGGCTAAGCACAAAACGTTTGCATCAAGCCCTTGGTGCAAACGTTTTGGTTCTCCTATTGCAAAGTCCAAACGGTCGATCCAAACCGTTAGATATTTAATCCATATTAAAATGTGCTTGGAGACCCAAATTTCACATTTTTTGGAATTTTTTTGCTATTTATTAAGCCACTTTGAAAGTTGCTGATTCGGATGAACAGTAAAAACAGTGCAATAAAATTCTGGACCGTGTGATCAGCAACTTTCAAAGTGGCTTAATAAATAGCAAAAAAATTCCAAAAAATGTAAAATTTGGTGTCCAAGCACATTTCAATATGGAGAACAACTTGAACGGTTCGGATCGACCGTTTGAACTTTGGAAATCCGAAAACAATACGTTTGCATCACACCCTTGGTGCAAGCGTTTGAGCTTAGCCACTCACTATATATATATAGAGAGAGAGAGAGAGAGATTGACTATGGTGAGTTGTGAAGTAAAACGTCGTTTTACTTCACGCTCATACTCCCTTTTGAAAATCTAAATGACCGATCCGAACCGCTCAACATGTTCTCCATATTGAAATGTGCTTGGAGACCAAATTTGATAATGTTTGGAATTTTTTTACTATTTATTAAGCCATTTTGAAAATCCCAGATCCAGGTGAACAGTAAAAAACAGTAAAAAATTCAGGACCATTCGATCAGCGATTTTCAAAGTGGCTTAATAAATAGTAAAAAAATTCCAAAAATTATAAAATTTGGTCTCCAAGCACATTTCAATATGGAGAACATGTTGAGCGGTTCGGATCGGTCATTTAGATTTTCAAAATAAAAATATGAGCGTGAAGTAAAATGACACCTTACTTCGCAACTCACCATAGCCCAGCTATATATATATATATATATATATATATATATAATCTGGCTAATATGGTACACGTAGCATAGAGGGCCTCCGTGCTACGGCTCAATATTTGAGTTTTCAAAATCCTAACGGTCGATCCGAACCGTTCAACATAATATTCATACGAATATGTACTTGCAAACCAAATTTTACATTTTTTAGAATTTTTTTACTATTTTTTTAGATAGGTAGAAAATCACTTGATCTGAATGGTACAGAATTTCCAGATCAAGTAATTTTCTACCTATCTAAAAAAATAGTAAAAAAATTCTAAAAAATGTAAAATTTGGTTTGCAAGTACATATTAATATGGAGATCATGTTGAACGGTTCGGATCGACCGTTAGCATTTTGAAAACCCAAATATTGAGCCGTAGCACGGAGGCCTTCTATGCTACACGTAGCACCGTAGCCACTTCCTATATATTACAAGATATCTAAGTTACCGTTTTGTTTCCGTTTGTACTATTTCTGTTTTTGGTACCTATGAACAGTGTACCGTTGGTATTATTGCCTACAATAGATGTTGCCTTTATTGTCTAATTCTAATTCTAAGCCACTTGATCAATGATAAACGACTGAGATCAAATCCCTTCTATATCTTTTTTTTTTTTTTTCAACACTCCGCCTCAAGCTAGGAATATATAGATCATGCAATCTTGGCTTTTTTGTATTTTTTTCAAAATGGACTCGGGTCCAAACCTTTGGTGAAGATATCCATTAGTTGATCTTCACTTTTAACGTATGATGTTTCTATTTCTTTTGCTTGAACTTTCTTTCTAATGAAGTTGTAATCCACTTATATATGTTTGGTTCGCTCATCATGGAATACTAGATTCAATGCAATGTGTCGCGCATAATTAATATCGCAATACATCTTCATAGACTGATCACAGGCAATGCCCATGTCGTTGAGTAGTTGCTTGACCCAAATTAATTCACTTGCGGCTGATATCATGGTATATTATTCTGCCTCCGCCCTAAATCGCGCGTGCCACACCATTTTGTTTCTTTTTCTTTCATGTGACTAAATTTCCACTTAAAATGAGCAAAAGCTGGTAGTGAATTTCCTATTGAAACTTCTGACCCGATCTGCATCGGAATAATCAAAAATGACATTAGAATTATTATTTTTCATCCAAATTTTTTTGCCGGATTTTTCTTTATATAACTTAAAATTTTATTTATAGCATCTAAATGTGGAGTCCTTAGGTAGTTAAATGAACTTACTAATTTAGCTTACAAAAAAAATATCGAGACATGTAACCGTTAAATAAATTAATGAATAAAGAAATGAAATATACATCTTTCTTTCTTTCTTTCTTTAAGATTAGTCGTCAACTAGCCGACTGATAATTGTATTAATGAATAAAGAAAAAGTATTTTGATCCTAATCGAAGGACTAAGTATACAACTATCTTTATGTGATTATTCAAAGGAGCATAGCCAGTCACGTCAATCTCATGTATTTAGAACTCCTTTATTATGAAAGATCGTTAATTAAGCGAGTTGCACACCAATGGTCCGGTAAAGCAGCCTCTTATTTTCCAAATTCTTATTATAAACGAGTTGTTTGCCAAGGGTTGGCTACGTCACGTGCTGCAGACCATAGAATTCTACGTACCGATATATCATTTTTCTTGGTCCATTAATTGGTATAACTGCCACACGATATCTAATTAATCAACTAATCATGAGAACGCAAAAAGGGCCATGCATGAATAATTGAATATTAATGTTTGACTTGGAACAAGTAATACAAACGGCTGGAATATCAGTATCAATAATAAAAGTATTAATTATCCCCAGCTTGACATGCTGTGTTAAAATAAATAATGTATTGTTGAACCATTCTTCCCAAAGACCTCTTCACCAAAGGTACCCTATAAATACACAAATGAAACACAACTTCTCATCATACAAATAAACTCTTAATTAGTTACGAACTGATCAGCTCTCAATTAGCTTCTATCATTCTCTCTCTCTCTCTCTCATAATTAACAATGGGCTCTTCTTCAAAACTTGCTTTGATAGCAATTACAATGCTCTTCGCGTTCTCTTTAAAGCACTGTCAAGCTTCTCTGACTCCAAACTACTATGATTATACATGTCCACAAGCCCTTCCAATCATTCGCACAGCCATACGAATTGCTATTGCAAAAGAGCGCCGAATGGCCGCCTCTCTTATACGCCTTCACTTCCATGACTGCTTTGTTCAGGTAATTTACCATAATTTGTAATACATATATAAATGGATTCCTTACTGATGTGCATCCAATGACCCACCTCATTTGGAATTAATTATTTGATATTTTATTAGTTCTGAAATCTCTGGAATAATACATAGAAGCTGTACAAGCATGATTAATATTAATTAGGTTAATTTTCTCGTAAAATCTAAAGGAATTCACACCTTTTTACTTTGAATAATCAGGGATGTGATGGATCGGTGCTGCTGAAAGACACCCCGTGGTTCACGGGTGAGCAGACTGCTCTTCAAAACAACAACTCAATAAGGGGAATGGAAGTCATAGATGCTGCCAAGTGGGCTGTGGAAGCAGTTTGTCCGAAAGTCGTATCATGCGCAGATATCGTTGCACTTGCAGCCAGAGACTCTTCTGAGTATGTGAATGGGCCGACATGGACGGTTAAGCTGGGAAGAAAAGACTCGACCACCGCAAATAGAGATTTGGCTGCTGCTGATTTGCCCTTCGGTGGTGATAATCTGGATGTGCTGATTGCTAAATTTGCTAGAAAGGGACTCAATGCAAAGGAAATGGTTGCGCTCTCAGGTGCACATACAATCGGTCAGGCTCAATGCGTGACATTTAGGGACCGTATATACAATGAGTCCAACATTGATCCGGGATTTGCTCTTCATAGGAGACGTAATTGTCCTCCTTCAAACAATGTCGGAATTACAAATTTGGCACCGCTTGACCTTGTTACACCGAACTCACTTGACAACAAGTACTACAAAAATTTGATGCAAAGAAGGGGGCTGTTGCACTCTGACCAAGTGTTGTTCAATGGGGGTGAGACTGATGGCATGGTAGCCAGCTATAGTAGGGATCCATCCTCCTTTTACGCGGATTTTGCTGCTGCAATGGTTAAGATGGGGGATATCAATCCGTTAACAGGATCGTCAGGACAAATAAGAAAGATTTGCAGTGCGATCAATTAATGTGCATGCATTCCGAAACAATGTTTGCATCACTTGTTGATTTGTTCTCTTCATCTCTTGTAATTAATTTCTTTCTTCTGATTTATACATTCTTTTATTAAATGTTTTAATGTTTGTACATTGAATTCATTCCGAAGAATTACTAAGGCTATTTAAATAAAAAGTGTAATAATCTGTGCAAGGAAATCTAGAAGAGAGAAATGGTTCTCTAAACAATTCAATATATTCAATATGATGAAATTAGGAATTGAAACAGAAAGTTTGAATGAAAAGGAAAATTGTATATTTTCTGTCTTCTCTCTTTGTTACAGTGTGCTCTATTTATATGAAGAAAAGTAACGGTTGCCTATTGCCTATATTCTGACCTTATACAAAAGCTATAACAGTAACTTTACAGAAATACTGTACATAAAGATTGAGTTGTTTTTTTTTTTAAAAACAGTAGCTCTCTTTTTGTATATCTAAACCCTATGATGGATATCCTAAACGGGTTTGAGGGTTATTGGATCCGTTTAGTCCCTTTTCTCAACACTTCCCCTCAAGCTAGGGTTGTAGATATCGATTAACCCTAGCTTGCTTGTATTATTAGCAAATGGTTTCGGATCAAGACCCTTGGTGAAAACATCCGCCAATTGGTCTTCACTTTGTACATATGGAGTCTTGATTTCTTTTGCTTGAATTTTTTCTCGAATAAAATGACAATCCACCTCGATGTGTTTTGTTCTTTCATGAAATACCGGGTTGGATGAAATGTGCCGTGCCGCTTGATTATCACAAAACATCTCCATTGGTTCTTGAATTTTAATTCCCATATCCTCAAGGAGTTGTTTGATCCATATTAATTCGCTAGCGGTTGACGCCATGGCACGATATTCCGCCTCGACACTTGATCGAGCCACCACGGTTTGTTTCTTGTTTTTCCATGTGGCTAAATTTTCGCCTACAAACGTGCAAAAACCGATTGTTGATTTTCGATCAAAGCTACCGGCCCAATCTACATCGAAATAGCCACACACTTTGTTAGAGTTATTGCATTTGATGAAAATTCCCATACCGGGTGTCCCTTTTAAATACTTCAATATTCTATTTATAGCCTCTAAGTGTGGTGTTCTTGGACTATGCATAAACTTGCTAATTTGGCTTACCGAGTATGATATATCCGGACGAGTTACCATGAGGTAGATTAATTTTCCTACAAGTCGTTGGAATTGATTTATATCATCTAAAGGTTCACCATCCTCGGTGTTTAGTTTGTATTTACCATCTATTGGTGTAGAAGTTGGTTTACACCCTATTTTGCCGGTTTCTTTCAATAATTCTAAAGTATATTTTCTTTGAGATATAGATAAACCTTGGCTTGAATATGCTACTTCTATCCCCAAAAAATATTTTAAATAGCCTAAGTCTTTAATGTCAAAATTTTCTTTTAATTGAAGTTTTATGGTTTTAATGTTATCTAAATTGTTTCCGGTGATAATAATATCATCTACATATACTAAAACAATAGTGGTATTTCC
Source organism: Carex kokanica (assembly GCA_025461125.1). Taxonomy (NCBI): domain Eukaryota; kingdom Viridiplantae; phylum Streptophyta; class Magnoliopsida; order Poales; family Cyperaceae; genus Carex; species Carex kokanica. Next base: position 95,183 of record JAJGRX010000118.1, read on the forward strand.
TTCTTCAATTTTGACAAATAGTGAGTGGTCGGCATTACATACTTTAAAATTAAAAGAGATTAAATGAGAGCTTAATTTTTCATACCATGCTCTTGGAGATTGCTTCAACCCGTAAATTGACTTCTTTAATTTGCAAACTGAGTCACATTTTTGGTCTTTTTTGTAACCGGGTGGTAATGACATATATACCTCTTCTTCAAGTGTTCCTTGAAGAAATGCATTTTTAACATCCATTTGGTACAATTTTCATCCTTGGTTTATTGCAACGGAAAATAAAATTCTTACGGTGTTCATTTTTGCAACGGGCGCAAATGTTTCATAATAATCTATACCGTATGTTTGTGTATAGCCTTTAGCAACCAAGCGAGCCTTGTACCGTTCCACAGTACCATCGCTTTTATATTTAATTTTGTATACCCATACGGGATTTTTTATGGCCTCTTCATAGTGATTTGGCTCTTGTTCTTTTTCAATTGAGGTCAAGAAGGTTCTATGGTTGGAGGAGACATTACCATATTTAATAAAATTTTGGATAGGATATTATATCTTGTAGGTTATAAAATCCCTTAGCCTTATTGAAGGTTGAGTTGTTCGAATCAACCTTCTTATCGGTGTTTCTCCTATGATTTGATCTCCTCTATTTGAGGAGATTTCTTCTATTTCTTTCTCATTTTCACTTTCATTTTCATTTTCATTTTCGACTGGTATTTCAACTTCCATTGGTCTTACCTCTTCTATTGATGGATTGAATTGGGGTAATGTACTTTCCTTGGAGAACTCTCTAATAAATTCCTCATTATTTTTTTCTTTGTAATATGGTTCATTTTCTAAAAAGGTTACATCCCTAGAAATGTATAATTTTTTCTCCTTGGGATCATAGCATTTATATCCTTTTTTTTGTGATGAATACCCTAAGAAAATAGCCTTAATAGAAGTGTAATCCAACTTGTCTTGTTTATTCTTATGTACATAACATGTGCACCCAAATATTTTCAAGTGTTCAATATTAAGTTTTCTTTGATAAATAATTTCTAATGGGCTTTTATAATTCAAATTAATACTTGGCAATCTATTTATCAAATATGTTGCGGTGAGAACGGCATCCGACCAATAAATTTTTGGTACATTGTTTTGAAATAAAAGTACTCGAGTCATTTCAAGCAAGTGCCTATTTTTTCTTTCGAAAACCCCGTTTTGTTGTGGTGTATAAACACATGTTGTTTGATGTAAAATTCATTTTTCTTTAAATAAGTTTGAAAATTTTTGGTTTACAAATTCCATTCCGTTATCGGATCTAAAAATTTTAATTTTTGCTTCATATTGGTTTTCTACGAAGTTATAAAAATCTAAAAATTGTGAGAATACTTCACTTTTATTTTTTAGTAAATATAACCAAGTTGTTTTAGAAAAATCATCAATAAAAATAACAAAATATATGTATCCATTATAAGAATTAATTGGGGCGGGACCCCAAACATCCGAATGGACCAAATCAAAAGGTTTTTCACTTTTACAACTTGATAAATTAAAAGGTAATCTAGTATGCTTTCCTAGCTTACATGTCTCACAACTACTATTATCTAATTTTGAAAAATTAAATAGACTCTTTAAAATCTTGTCGGAAGGATGCCCAATTCTTCTATGCCAAAGTATGCTTAATTCTTCTTTTTTGGTTGTATTGAGATTGAATTTTTCTTCACTCAAAAAATTAAGCCCATTTTCTAGAAATCCTTCACCAATCATAATTTTTGTCATCCGATCCTGAAAAATCACATTTTTTGTCAAAAAAATAAGTTCACAATTCAACTCTTTTGTGATTTTACTAATGGATAATAGATTTGATGAGCAATCTTTTATATACAAGACATTTCTAATTATTTTTGAAAAAATATTTATTGAGCCTTCTCCAAGAATTTCCATTTGTTCACCATTTGCAACCGTAACAAATTGTTTGGTTTCAAATTTTCTAAATGAGGTCAATAAATTTATATTACCGGTCATATGGTCAGTTGCACCCGAATCCAATATCCATCTAGAATTTTTAGGAAAAGTTGACAAATTTGAGATGGAAATCATACCAGAGGTCTTTTTAATTTCTGTTTTTTTATTTAGCATCACGGATAGCTATTGGAGTAGTTACTGCACGGGATCCAGAGAGTCGGATGGAGAGGTTTTAACAGCTGGTTCGGATCCGGAACCCTCACTTCCTTCCGCAAAAAACCCTTTCTTTTTTTCGCCCCTATTTCGTTCCCAGCCGCCTCTCTCCCCCTTGCGATCTCCACCTTTGTTGTGCCACTTTGGCCGGAGGTGAGGGTGGAGAAACCAGCAAGCCTCCTTGCGGTGCCCTTCTCTTTTGCAATGCTCATATTTTTCGGCTGCTTGGTCTCCTCTCGCCTCCGCCCGATAGCTAGGGTTATGGTTTGATCTGGTGGATATGAACCCCTTTGATTCTGGGTTTTCAGGTGGCTGTGACCCCATTACTTCTCTTCTCGTTTCTTCTCCTTGAATCATGGAAGCCACTTCATCAGGAGATGGAAGTTCGGCTAGGAGGAGAATTTGCGATCTCACAGCCTCATAGGTTGAGTCAAGGCAAGCTAGAAACTGAAAAACCTCATCTTGTTCCTCTCGTTTTTGAATTTCAGCAAGGTCAGTGGTAGGGGGTCGATAAACCCTAATTTCATCTTTTTTCTTTTGGAGAAATCCGAACATGTCCATGGCTGGTTGACCTTGTTGTTGTTTGGCTTGTTGCATTTCTCTTTGAATTTGGTAAATATGAGCATAGTTTTTCTTGTGGCCATATAATTTTTCGGCTCTTTGCCAAATTTCCAATGCGGTATCTTTGTATGAGAGCAAATTGGATACCTGTGGTTCCATTGTTGCGAGTAACCATGTGATCACGGTATGATCGCTTACTTTCCATCTTGCTAATGCTCTCTTTTCGGGTTCAGTTGGAGGGTCTGATTGCTTGGGAGCTTTGCCTTCTGTATTGATATGATCACTTTTTTCTCGGCCGCTTAAGGCAAAGATGACTTGTCTTGCCCATACGTGGTAATTTTTACCACTGAGCATCACTCCTGTGAGTTTTTCGTTATTTTGTGACATTGCGATTTTTCTGGCCTTTTCTGGTAAAGAACAGCACTACTGGTATGCTGATTTGTTTTTTCTGGCGAGATCAAAGTTGATCTGTATTTGTTGCAGTTGCTGGTACTGCTGCTGATTTTTGTCTTGAGTCAGGATTTTAATCCTGCTCTGATACCATGATGAAAATAAGAATTGAAACAGAAGGTTTGAATGAGAAGGAAAATTGTATATTTTCTGTGTTCTCTCTTTGTTACAGTGTGCTCTATTTATATGAAGAAAAGTAACGGTTGCCTATTGCCTATATTCTGACCCTATACAAAAGTTCTAACGGTAACTTTACAGAAATACTGTACATAAAGATTGAGTTGCTTTTTTTATAAACAGTAGCTCTCTTTTTGTATATCTAAACCCTATGATGGATATCCTAAACGGGTCTGAGGGTTATTGGATCCGAATAGTCCCTTTTCTCAACACAATATATCTTACTAAACGGAATAGGCGTTCTTTTTTGTTTTCTCATTATTATTTTTTTTCGATTCGTATAGTTTCTTATACGATTTGGTGAAAAGTTCAATAATTCATTTTAGGGTAATATTTTTTAAGGCCTTCAAATTTTAAATTTATGACAAGTTAGCTTTCCAACTTTAATTTTGAAAATCAATTTCCCGAACTATACACAATCAGCGACAATGACCGGACCCCTTAACAGGTAATGTGCTATTTGTAATCTCTTTAACACTTGTACAATTATATTTCAAGTTTTTGAAATACAAGTTTTGAATTTGAGCCATAAACCTTCTTAAAATTAATTTTATGAGAGATGCGTTCAGATAAAATTGTATGATTTTTTAAATTTGTGTTTTACTAATCAAGTGGACGAAAAATAAATATATTAATTAGAATAATCTATTGTAGCAATTAACTAGATACGTCTATTTTTCCACCATTTGGTCAAGTTAAAATAATGAACCCTAAAAATAAAAAAAGTTTACGCTGAGTGCATCTCTCATGAAACCAAACAATTTCGGTTTAAAATTTTGAAATAGAAATGGGGAAAAAAAATGAGGTACGTAGTCTCATTTTGTGGCTTCAAAATCTTGTAATATTGGAACCCTCTCTTATATTTTATACAAAACTTTTTTAACTTACGAAGCCTTTTATATTTTAAAAAATAATAAATTTGAATACTAATTATAGTGTGTAATATACAAATTGTTAATTTCGATCCCCATTGAAGATGTTTCAACCTTGGCTCAGAATCCAAAAGTATTAAGATTTTTTTTTAGTACTTCTTTTAAACTAAACAGGTTAATCACACACGGCACATCATACACAAATACAATATATTTTCATTAAAACAATGTGTAAAGTAAGTAATTGTGCGTGCGAAAATGAGATCCAGCAATCACACATGGTCAATTAAAAAAGAATCCCTTGTTTTAACCCTATGTGTACTTAAAATTAAAAATGCTTGGTTGTTGTGGCAGAAATGGCGACAAAGAGGGGCCGTAAATTGTGTGAGAGGTCCACATGTGTCGGTTTATTTTTTAATCTTTTGTTTGTTTTAATTCTTTACGTTGGCTAATTCTCATTCCTTCTCTCTCATGGAATGAGAGTGATTGAATTGATCACATTGAAGAAGAGGTGGACGTCGACATGAAGAGTTTGACTGTCCTTTTTACATGGCCTGTGTTGCGGTTTAATCTCTTTACGCAAAAGAGATTAAACATCAACTCAAGCCGGGTAAGAAAGATGGGTCAAACCCCACATATATATGATTATCCTCCTCTTCTTCAATGCCGATCAGTTTGATAATTTTTCATCCATGAGGAACATGAATTAGAAACTGACACAAAAAAATTAGCACATGTTGTAAAATAACGTAGAACTAAGAAGATTTTGGAATCAATTACATGTAAATAATTTCACATAACTAACTTTTAATTCCAAAACAAGAAGATTGCTTGAATGAGATAACTAATTTAGATAACTCCCTAAATGTATAATTGTGACTTACAAGAGCAAAAAATAAAGGGAAGGGTCTCAAAATTTGATTTGAAGTTTCCGATTAAGTTTTTTTTTTCCTTTCTAATTTTTTATTTTGTACTTCTTGACCATATTTTATTCTTAGATATTGTTCGTGTAAATGTATAAAATCTCAGATCTTGAATTTTTTTTGTTTTATTTTCATTTTTTTAGTTAGAATGTTATTAATGTAGCAATTTGTGTACTGTAAAATAATTGTAAATGTTGTTTATGTTGGTAAATGTATTGTTTTTGGTATGTGTTGTGTTTAAATTTATAGTTTTTTTTTAATTTAGTATTTTCGGTATATTGGTAAATGCAGTGTTTTTGGTATATTGATAAATGTAGTTTTTTTTTTGTTTGAATTCAGATCTATACCGGTATACATTTTAATAGCTGTCTTGATTTTCCATATATTCATTTTTTTCAAACTCCTTAAAATATAGATTTAACTATCGCTCAATACACCATACTCGTATCGTACCCATTGACACCCCCACTTGACGCTCGTTCCTTTCCCAAAAAATGATATATTAACTTGATAATTAATTATAATTGTAATAATTATGGTATTATCATTGTTGTTGTTGTCGTCGTCGTCTTCGATATATCATCCTTCTCATAATTTAATGTTGTTTGTTTACTATATATGAAACAAAAGTGATGGTGTATCATATTTGACTTGCACAATTATCTAGTGCTGACCACCTCTATACTCTTAAATATAAAGAGAAATGACAACAACGTTCACAATACATTGTTCAATTTTTCCAAATAGACATTTCAATTTCTTCTATATATACGTGATTTCTGCACCTTGGTCCGATGAAGCAGTCTTCAATTCACCTAATTCTTACTATTTACCTAATTAGATTTTTTTTCCCGTGTAGATAAAGTCTTGTCTAATCCCAAAACAAGTTGCTTACCCAGGGGTGGAGATTCAACAATCACACACGGTCAATTAAAAGAGAATCCCCAGTTTTAACTCTATGTGTACATAAAATTAAAAATGCTAGGTTGTTATACGGAATTGGCGACACAGAGGGTCTCAGAGAAGAGAGCAACAACGACAAGAGACAATTTTTTAGGAATTTTTTTTGTGTATTCTCTTTCTACAAAGTTCGAGTACAAAAGGTGTATAAAAGAAAATTTACAAATATAACCCTATAAAAATAGGAAATAACAAATGGTGAGATAAGAGACATTTACAATATGTTTTAATTTTTATGTTGGCTAATTATCATTCCTTCTCTCTCATGGATTGAGAGTTATCGAACTGATCACATTGAAGAAGAGGTGGATCTCCACATGAGGAGTTTGACTGTCTTTTTTTATATGGCCTGAGTTGTGGTTTAATCTCTTTACGCGAAAGGGATTAAATATCAACTCAAGTCGGGAAAGAAAGATGGGTCAAACCCCACATATGGTCATCCTCTGCTTCTTCAACGCCGATCAATTTGATAATTTCTTTATCCATTAGGGACATGAATTAGAAATTGACACAAAAGAATAACACATGTTGTAAAATAACGTAGAACTAAGAAGGTTTTGGAATCAGTTACATGTATTTAATTTCAGATAGTTAATTTAGAATTTCAAAACAAGAAGATTACTTGAATGATATAACACATTTTAGATAACTCCCTAAATGCATATTATGTTTTTCAGAATAAAGAAAATAGTTTTGAGATTATGGTTCCGGAAGTGAGTTTTTTGAGAATTAGCCTTTGATCTAGTGGCAAAGGCACATGGTCTCTATGTGAGAGGTTATGGGTTCGAAACCCGGATGGGGGAAATCCTTTGTTATAATAAACAGGGGTATTAAATAGTTGGGTGGCTTGACCTAACCTTTACTCAAAAAGAAAATAAAGGGAAGGACATGAATTAGAAATTGATACAAATTTTTTTTAAACAAGCTGTAAAATAAGAAGATTGCTTGAATGAGATAACTCTCTAAACGCATATTGTGTCTTTCACGAGCAAAAAATAAAGTGAATGATCTCAAAACTTGAGTTAAATTTTGCGATAAAAAAAAAATCTTTCTAATTTTTTATTTTGTACTCCTTTACCATATTTTTTCTTAGATATTGTTCATGTAAATGTATAAAGTGTCATATCTTGGATTTTTATTTTTATTTTTTTAGATAGAATATTGTTCATGTAGCAATTTGTGTACTGTAAAATAATTGTAAATGTTGTTTATGTTAGTAATGTATTGCTTTTGGTATGTGTTGTGTATAAATTTAATATTTTTAGTATATTGGTAAATGTAATGTTTTTTGGTATATTAATAAATGTATTTTTTCCTGTTTGAATTCATATCTAGGTCTGTGGCCCTGTGTAAATTTTGACAGCTGTCTTGATTTTCCATATTCATTTTTCCGAACTCCTTAAAATATACATTTAACTATCGCTCAATACACATAAAGTATTACGCCAAAGAACATTTTTTTTATTGCGTTAATATACATTTGTTGAGTTGTTGTTCAGTTTTTTTTTAAGAAAAAATAATAAAAAATTGAAAGCTACGTATATTTTTTTTCTTTTATTTTAAGGTCCCAATCATCCTTCCGTACCATACGTACGTGATTTCTGCACCATTGCTCTGGTCATGCCCTCTTTAATTTTCCTAATCTTTTAATTTTCGTTGGGGATAAAGTCTTGTCTAGCTAATCCAAAACGAATTGCTTGCCACTGGGTGGGCACGTGCCGCAGACCAAAGATATATCATTTTTTTAGTCCTCAATTGGCACAGCAGCCATGCACATCATATATATCTAATCAACTAATAATGAGAACGCGAAATGGGCCGTAAATGTTTGATTTGGATAAAGTAATACAAACGGCTGGCATGTCAGCATCGATCGATAAAAGTATTACTTATTCCCTGCTTGACAGCGTTAAACTAAATAATTATTGTTGAAGCATTCTTCCCAAAGACTTGTTCCCCAAACCTACCCTATAAATACACAAATGAATACACTTTTCATCATAAAGTCACAAATCAACTCTTCATTAGCTTCTCTCTACAAAATTGTTACGAACTGATCAGCTCTCAATTAGCTTCTATCATAATTAACAATGGGCTCTTCTTCAAAATTTGTTTGGATAGCCGTTGCAATGCTCTTCGCGTTCTCTCTAAAACACTGTCAAGCTTCTCTGACTTCAAGCTACTATGATTATACATGTCCGCAAGCCCTTCCAATCATTCGCAGTGCTATACGAGATGCAATTGCAAAAGAACGCCGGATGGCCGCCTCTCTCATACGCCTTCACTTCCATGACTGCTTTGTTCAGGTAATTAACCATAATATATGTAATACATAAATGGATTCGTTACTGATGTGCATCCAATGACACACCTCATTTGGAATTGATTTGATATTGTTTGAGTTCTGAAATCTAAAATACGTATAAGTGGTACAATCATATTGAAAAAACACTGTTAACTCAGTGTAAACAACATATATAATAGCATAAACGCTTACAGGCTTAATTACTCATAATTAATATTAATTAGGTTAATTTTCGAGTAAAATCTAAACGAATTAGTACCTTTTTACTTTGAATAATTAATCAGGGATGTGATGGATCGGTGCTTCTGAAAGACACCCGATGGTTCACGGGTGAGCAAACTGCTCTTCAAAACAACAACTCGATAAGGGGAATGGAAATCATTGATGCTGCCAAGTGGGCCGTGGAAGCAGTTTGTCCGAAAGTCGTATCATGCGCAGATATCGTTGCACTTGCAGCCAGAGACTCTTCTGAATATGTGAATGGGCCGACGTGGACGGTTAAGCTGGGGAGAAGGGATTCAACCACAGCAAATAGAGATTTGGCTGCAGCTGATTTGCCCTTCGGTGGTGATAACCTGGATGTGCTGATTGCTAAATTTGCTAGAAAGGGACTCAATGCTAAGGAAATGGTTGCGCTCTCAGGTGCACATACAATCGGTCAGGCTCAATGCGGGACGTTTAGGGGACGTATATACAATGAAACCAATATCGATCCGGGCTTTGCCATTCACAGGAGACGTAATTGCCCTTCTTCAAACAATGCCGGAAATACAAACTTGGCACCACTTGACCCTGTGACACCGAACTCACTTGACAATAAGTACTACAAAAATTTGATGCAAAGAAGGGGGTTGTTGCACTCTGACCAAGTGTTGTTCAATGGGGGTGAGACTGATGGCATGGTAGCCAGCTATAGTAAGGATTCATCTTCCTTTTATGCGGATTTTGCTGCTGCAATGGTTAAGATGGGCGATATCAATCCGCTAATAGGATCGTCAGGACAAATAAGAAAGATTTGCAGTGCGATCAATTAATGTGCTCTTCATCTCTTATAATTTATACATTCTTTTATTAATTTTTTAAATGTTTGTATATTGAGTTCTTTCCGAAGAACTGAAAATGTGCTTTTAAGGCAATGTTATTATAAAGTGTAATTATCTATGTGCAAGGAAATCTAGAAGAAATAAATATTAATTTATCGAAACAATTCAATATTATTTGTTACTAAACTGAAGCGTTTCTTTCCGGTTTTTTTTTTTTTTTTTTGTATATATAATTTCTAATCCGATTTTGTGTAAAGTTCAAGGATCCTCTTTAGGAAGGCCTTCAAATTTTTAATTTATGACAAGTTATCTTTCCAACTTTTAATTTTAACAATCAATTTCCTGAATTATATATGCAATCAGTGACAATGACCACTTATATATAACAGCTAATTAATTTGCTATCAGTATTCTCATTAACACTTTTACAATTATATTTCAAGTTTTGAAATACAAATGTTGAATTTGAGCCATTAATCTTGTTAAATTTTATGAAAGATGCGTCCAGACTAAAATTTTATGATTTTTGTAGTTTAATTTGTACACGATGAAAAATTAATATATTGAAATTATCTATCGGTTGAATATTCAAATATAAAAATAGATCTTGTGTGCAAGTAAATAGTTCTTGGCAGAATCAAGAACTTAAAATATAAACTGAGTATAAAGTAAATAGATAGAGTTGAGAGAATTGACACAAGATATGATAACGTAGTTCAGCAACTAAAGGCCTACGTCTTAGGAGAAACAAATCAAACCCCCTTTATATAAAGAGAAAACAGAAATGGAAACAAAATCACGATTTTATCTATCAACTGATATGGTGGTTGGTCAACCATCTTAACGGCTGGAGCAGATCAGACAATATTAGAAATTAGGGTTTGCCTTTTTTCTTGTGCTTTATGACAACCGTTCCAACGTTATAAGTCAACCGTGGGCAACGTTTGGACTCTGGTTGGTTTGTGCTTGATTTGTTTTCAAATATATTTTTGTAATTCGGAAGTTTTGATTTCAACCGTTACAACGTCTGATCAACTGTTGTAACGACTGGACTCAGGCAGCACAACCTCAAACCCACTTTATCATATTTTTAGATATGGAAAAAATGAGAAAATTAAAATGGTAAAGTAAACTATTCTTGCTCTTCATGATTCATCTAGCATATGCTTGTGTTCACCATTCATGTCTTGATGCTTTTCTTGTCAATCAAATTGATGTAGCAATTAAACCTGCAAACGTCTCAAACAAAAAAATTGTAAAATTCAATATTTATATGTTTTGCAAATTGGCCAAATAAAGCTTGATGTTTACAACAACACTAAATATATACACCACATATACTATTGTCATTGACAAACAAGTTTGAAGAATTATATATTATCATAAAAGAAAAAAAAAAGGAAATTATATTCGCAAACGTAAAAAAAAATTATCTTTTACAAAAATCAATTAATAAATCATCTATTATTCTAAATAGATCGAGATGAAGTATACATGTATCTTTCCTTCTTTCTTTTTTTTGAGGTAAGCGGGCAACTAGCCGACTGACCATTGTATTAATGAATAAAGAAAAAGTATTTTCATCCTACTCAAAGGACTAAGTATACACGTATCTTTCTGTCATTATTCAAAGGAGCATAGCCAGTCACGTCAATCTCATGTATCTTCCTACAATTTTCCTAAATGTTTTTTTTATAAACGAGTTGTTTGCCAAGGGATGGCTACGTCACGTGCTGCAGACCATAGAATTCTACGTACCAATATATATATAATTTTTTTGGTCCATCAATTGTTATAACTACCCCAGTATATCTAATCTATTAATAACAAAACCCAAAAGAGCGATTAATGTTTGACTTGGAAGAAGTAATCCAAAACGGCTGGCAAAGAATTTTGTGCATATCTTAATCAGCATCGATCGATATATACCCTGCTTGACAGTGTTCAAATAAAATAAATATTTATGGTTGAAGCATTCTTCCCAGAGACCTGTTCGCCGAAGGTACCCTATAAATACACACCTGAATGATACACCATAAAGCCACAAATCAACTCTTAATTAGATTCTCTCTACAAAATAGTTACGAAGTGATCAGCTCTCAATTAGCTTCTATCATTTCCTCTATCTCTCTCTCACAATTATCAATGGGATCTTCTTTTAAACTTACTTGGATAGCCATTGCAATGCTATTCGCGTTCTCTCTAAAGTACTGTCAAGCTTCTCTGACTTATAATTACTATGATTATACATGTCCGCAAGCCCTTCCAATCATTCGCAGTGCTATACGAGATGCAATAGCAAAAGAACGCCGGATGGCCGCCTCTCTCATACGCCTTCACTTCCATGACTGCTTTGTTCAGGTAATTAACCGTAATATGTAATACATAAATGGATTCGTTACTGATGTGTATCCAATGACACACCTCATTTGGAATTGATTTGATCATTTGATATTGTTTAAGTTCCAAATTCTAAAATACTTAGAAGTGGTGCCAGCATATTAAAAAAAACTCTGTTCTACTAAGAGTAAATTACATAATAACGTAAACGCTTAGAGGCTTACTCTTGATTAATATTAAAATCTAAACGAATCAGTACCTTTTATTTTGAATTATTAGGGATGTGATGGATCGGTGCTTCTGAAAGACACCTCATGGTTCACGGGCGAGCAAACTGCTCTTCAAAACAACAACTCGATAAGGGGAATGGAAGTCATAGATGCTGCCAAGTGGCCCGTGGAAGCAGTTTGTCCGAAAGTCGTATCATGCGCAGATATCGTTGCACTTGCAGCCAGAGACTCTTCTGAGTATGTGAATGGGCCGACATGGAAGGTTAAGCTGGGAAGAAGAGATTCGACCACCGCAAATAGAGATTTGGCTACTGCTGATTTGCCCTTCGGTAGTGATAATCTGGATGTGCTGATTGCTAAATTTGCTAGAAAGGGACTCAATGCTAAGGAAATGGTTGCGCTTTCAGGTGCACATACAACGGTCTGGCTCAATGTGTGACATTTAGGGACCGTATATACAATGAGACCAACATTGATCCGGGCTTTGCTCTTCACAGGAGACGTAATTGCCCTCGTTCAAACAATGTTGGAATTACAAATTTGGCACCGCTTGACCCCGTTACACCGAACTCACTTGACAACAAGTACTACAAAAATTTGATGCAAAGAAGGGGGCTGTTGCACTCTGACCAAGTGTTGTTCAATGGAGGTGAGACTGATAGCATGGTAGCGAGCTATAGTAGGGATACATCCTCCTTTTATGCGGATTTTGCTGCTGCAATGGTTAAGATGGGGGATATCAATCCGCTAACAGGATCATCAGGACAAATAAGAAAGATTTGCAGTGTAATTAATTAATGTGCATTCTAAAAAAAAATTGCATTACTTGTCGATATATAGGTTCTCTGCATCTTTTGTAACTTCTATCTTCTGATTTATATATTCTTTTATTAATTTTGTTTATGTTTGTACATCGAATTATTTCCGAAGAATTACTTTTAAGGCTATTTTATTAAAAAAGTGTAATAATCTGTGCAAGGAAAGCTAGAAGAGATAAAGTTTCCCTAAGCAATTCAATGTTACTAAACAGATAGGACGTTCATTTCTGTTTTTGTTGAACTTATGCTGAAATATTGAGACAAAACAGAGAGAATATATGATTGAAGTTTCTGTGTATTGATATGATTTTCTTACAAGTTCCTATTGCTGTATATATATATATATAGAGAGAGAGAGAGAATGGCTAATATACAAACGTTTGTTCCTGGACTCAGGAACAAACGATTCGGTTATCTGATTTTCAAAGTTCAAACAGTCGATCCAAACCGTTAGATATTTAATCTATACTAAAATGTACTTGGAGACCAAATTTTACATTTTTTAGAATTTTTTTACTATTTATTAAGATGGTTTGAAAATTACTGATTTTATTAAAATTATGCACCATTGAAAAACAGAGACCTTCAAACCAGGTTAATAAATAGTAAAAAAATTCTAAAAAATGTAAAATTTGGTGTCCAAGCACATTTTAATATAGATTAAATATCTAACGGTTTGGATCGACTGTTTGAACTTTGAAAATCGAAGAACCGAATCGTTTATTCCTGAGTCTAGGAACAAACATTTATATATTAGCCATTCTCTCTCTCTCTCTATATATATATATAGAGAGAGAGAGAGAGGAGGGATCGGATTACACCCTTTTTTTGACACATTTTGACCCCTACCATTTTCAAAGTCCAAATAGTCGATTCAAACCGTTCAACATCATGGATATATTAAAATGTGCTTGGGGATCAAATTTTACATTTTTTTTGAATTTGTTTACTATTTATTAAGATGGTTACAAAATCGTTTTTTTCAGACCATTGAAAAATAATGATTTTGTAACCATCTTAATAAATAGTAAAAAATTTCAAAAAAATGTAAAATTTGATCTCCAAGCACATTTTAATATGGTGATCATGTTGAACGGTTCGGATCGACTGTTTGGATTTTGAAATCGCAAAATTAACCTATAAAAAAAATAGTGTCAAGATGTATCCAAAAAAAGGATGTAATTGGATCCCTCCTCATATATATATAGAGAGAGAGAGAGAGAGAGAGAGAGAGAGAGAGATGGGCTATTGTGCTTTGCAAAGTAAAGCGAACGTTTTACTTCGGACTCGTTTTTGAATTTTCAAAGTCCAAACAGTCGATCCAAACCATTCAAGTTGATCTACATATTGAAATGTGCTTGCAGACCAAATTTTACATTTTTTGAAATTTTTTTACTATTTATTAAGCCACTTTGAAAATTGTTGATCCGGGTGAATAGTAAAAATAGTGCAACAAAATTATGAACTATGAGATCAGTAATTTTCAAAGTGGCTTAATAAATAGTAAAAAAATTCCAAAAAATGTAAAATTTGGTCTGCAAGCACATTTCAATATGTAGATCAACTTGCAGTTTGGATCGACTATTTGGACTTTGAAAATCCGAAAACGAGTCCGAAGTAAAACGTTCGCTTTACTATGCAAAGCACAATAGCCCATCTATATATATATATATAGAGAGAGAGAGAGAGAGAGAATGGCTAATATCAAAATGTTTGTTCCTGGGCTCAGGAACAAACGGTTCCGTTCTCCAATTTTCGAAGTTCAAACAACAAATCCAAACCGTTAGATGTTCAATCTATATTAAAATGTGCTTGGAGACCAAATTTTACATTTTTTGGAATTTTTTTACTATTTATTAAGCTAGTTTGAAAACCGCTGTTTTTCAATGCTGCAGAAATTTCATAAAAACAGCGGTTTTCAAACTAGCTTAATAAATAGTAAAAAAATTCCAAAAAATGTAAAATTTGGTCTCCAAGCACATTTTAATATAGATTGAACATCTAACGGTTTGGATTTGTTGTTTGAACTTTGGAAATTAGAGAACGGAACTGTTTGTTCCTTAGCCCAGGAACAAACGTTTTGATATTAGCCATTCTCTCTCTCTCTATATATATATATATATAGGAAATGGCTAGCATGCTACGCATAGCATAGAGGGCCTCCGTGCTACGGCTCAATATTTGAGTTTTCAAAATCTTAATGGTCGATCCGAACCGTTCAACATGATCTCCATATGAATATGTACTTGCAAACCAAATTTTACCTTTTTTAGAATTTTTTTATTATTTTCTTAGATAGGTAGAAAATCACTTGATCTTAATGGTACATAAATTTTCAGATCAAGTGATTTTCTACCTATCTAAAAAAATAGTAAAAAAATTCTAAAAAATGTAAAATTTGGTTTGCAAGTACATATTCATATGGAGATCATGTTGAACGATTCGGATCGAACATTAGAATTTTGAAAACTCAAATATTGAGCCGTAGCACGGAGGCCCTCTATGCTACGCGTAGCACCGTAGCCACTTCCTATATATATAGATGAGCTATTGTGCTTTGCAAAGTAAAGTCATCGTTTTACTTCGGCTTACTTTTTGGATTTTCAAAGTCCAAAACGTCGATCCGACCGTTCAAGTTGATCTACATATTGAAATGTGCTTGCAGACCAAATTTTACATTTTTTGGAATTTTTTTTACTATTTATTAAGCCACTTTGAAAATTGTTGATCACATGGTTCAGAATTTTGTTGCCCTGTTTTTTCCGGACCATGTGATCAGCAATTTTCAAAGTGGCTTAATAAATAGTAAAAAAATTCCAAAAAATGTAAAATTTGGTCTGCAAGCACATTTCAATATGTAGATCAACTTGAACGGTCGGATCGACGTTTTGGACTTTAAAAATCCAAAAAGTAAGCCGAACTAAAACGATGGCTTTACTTTGCAAAGCACAATAGCTCATCTCTATATATATATATATATCCTTACTCTAGAGGTGCTACTTTTATCCGATTACCCGGATCCGATCCGGAACCGACCCGGATCCGACCCGGAACCGACCCAGATCCGGTTAATTTGGGTAGGGTATGGTTTAAAAAATATAACCGGTTAAATTATGGGTACGGTTACAAAATTAATAATTTAATATCCGATCCGGATCCGAACCGGAACCGATATTGTAATGGATAGGATATGGGTTTGATTTAGTTATCCGACCCATAACCGAACCCGACCCGATACCCATATAAATACCCGATAAAACATATATGAATAACTATGAAAATACAATTTTACATATAATCAAATCAACAAATGTCACGCCAGTAATTACATTTTGCATATTAAATCTCATTGAAAATTATCATGAAAATTTATTGAAAATTTATTAATTTGAAAATTAATTTGGGTAGGGTATGCTTTGAATATATCCTTCAGTATCTGCTTTATATATCATCCTCATTATCATGAAAATTTATTGCTCTCATTGATATGCCATTCGCAATAAATTTCATTGAAATCAAATATTTGCCATAAATTTAATTCTCTATTCAAACAAATTAGCATTAATATTCCATTCATGGATTTTTTTAATCATAGAAAAGGAAATCACCATCTCCAATATTTTACTTTCTAAAAATTATATCTATTCTTCAATATTTTGATTTTCAAAAGTTATTTATCTCAAGCCTCCTGAATTCAAAAGCTATTAACAAAAAACAAAAACATTTCGAATACTTTTTGTTACACCATAAGTACTCCAAACAATCAATAACCAAATCCTGAAAATACTACCCAAGTTTCACAAAATATTATTGAATGCTCTTAATGAGAAAAAAAGAAAAACATCTGTAGTATGGGAGTTGTGACATATACCCGCTCCGGATCCGGAACCGCCCCATATCCGAACCGGACCCGATAATCCACAAACAAGTTATGGGTATCTATCTACCCGGAACCGAAAGACTGGACCCGAAATATCTACGGATAGATAGGTATCCGGATCCGGACCCGACCCGATTTGAAACAAATAAGTGTATGGATCGAAATTTGAACCCGCACACTTTTAGGGTACGGGTCCAAATATAATAGTATCCGGATCCGACCCGACCCGATAGCACCTCTACCTTACTCCTTATAAAACCATCTTAAATTTTGGAGGGTTGAGGAGGCTATCTTCCCAGAAAAGATCTCAACCTCACATTCAATCAATCTCAGCCATTAATCACTGCTTGATTTCATGTTTTCTATTTCTATGTAGTCTTACGTGTAGAAGTATAAAATTAGTTACAAACTTATCCATTTCAATACAAACTATACTCTGAGTCATTAATATTGGCCACATCTTTTCCCATTTCTTTTCTCTATCCCATTTCTTTTTTTTACCTTCTTCCCGATGCAGATCGACCCTTTTTACATTTCTTTTCTCCTTCCAATGCAGTCTCCTTCTCCTTTTTTTCCTCCTTTTCTCCTTCCCGATGTCACCGAATCCTCATGTGACGCTTCCTTCAATCTCCCTGCTGCTTTGCCTTCTTCCTTCGTTTGTCTCCCTTCTTTGTCACGCTCCGACCTCCACACCTTTCAATGGCTGAGCACGATCTCCCTGTGCGAATCTCACCCCCACGATCTATCCCTGTGCGATTTCGCGACTCGATCAGCATCCTTTAGCCGCTTCTCCGACCCCAGTATAATGTCTTAGGGCCTGTTCGGCTGCAGTGTGGGTTCGGAAATGGGTATGGGAAAACAAAATTTTTGAGTGAATTTTTTTTTTCCCACGTGAACAGTGATTTTTCCAGTACAGCCGAACAGGCCCTTAGTGTCTAGAAAAATGGGCTTCTTCTCATCTCCGCTCTCACCTAGAAACGTCGCCTCTACTCCCAAGAGGAGCTTCTCCTCAAAGCTTCACGGCGATGCTTGTTCGTGTCCGATCTAGGGCTTTCAATTTTCATCGTAATTTCTGAATTTTTGTTTTTTTATTGATAGATGAAACCCCTAAATGGGATCTGATTTTGTCCGATCAGTATGTGATTTTGTAACACTCTATTGGATAATGATCTGGCTTGCTCATTTGTTTTCTTCTGTTAAATCCAGAGCTACATTGATGGAGTTTGAAATTAACATGCCTCTCGGAAAGCTAAGCTAGCAGATTATACAAAATGGTACATGATATATTTAATATGAATTCTTATTGTCTCTTATTCTTATTGTGACGATAATATGGAAGATTTTGATAAATTGGCCCATTTACAAATATACTGGTGTTATTGTTGAACAGCCGAGATGGGGTGATATGGATGTCAACCAGCATGTGAACAATGTGAAGTACATTGGCTGGATTCTAGAGGTGTTGTTTCTATACCCCTATAGATATTCTATTTACAATTAATTATATTTGGATTTTTTTTTCTAGACAAGTATGATGAGCTTAGTTGAGCTACTTTTGAAGAGTTAGATCTTGTACACATCATATCAGATGCATGCTTGGTTAGTTCAGGGTTGTTTTGTCATTGCCTTAACTCTATTGAGATTTTGTTCTAAACTACCATATTGCTCGGGTCTTTTTACATCTATGCCATTGTGAAATATACAAATTATCCTTTGAAAGCAGCTAATTTTGTTACCTTTTGTTGTTTATCCTTTATAATTTATTTTTTCAGAGCGCTCCAATTTCAATTTTGGAAAAAATATGAACTGGAAAAACATGAACTGGCAAACTAAGATGGACATTTTTTCACACTTCAATCTGCAGGAAAAAGCTTCTGAGCCTGCTTCGGATCGTGAAAAAAGTAACGTAACTTTTGACTGTTTTATAGCTTACCAGTACAGATTAAACTGGTAACATAAATTGCTCCGGGACTGTCCTTTATGGTGATCATTGGCGAAGAAACCAAAACAATTAAAACAGGGGAAATACCAATGACCAATTGTTTTGTTGTACCAATAATAACTCAGTACTGTACTGTGCATCTTAGTTAGTTCCTTCTCAACATGTCTAAATTTGTCTTGCCTTTGATATTGCAATGAGATGAGATGATAAAATTATTCAACTAATAACCATTTTATTCTTGTTATGCATACAGAATCATCTAACGGGTCGAAACAATCAGATGCGGATGACCCGTTAAACCTAGCCAATCCTACTGACATGGATGCTCAAATGGATGGTAAGTTTCCTCAAAAGAAAAGAAAAAAAAATGAAAGTCAGCCTTCCTATGTGATATAAATCTGAGAGGATACTAAGTGTTATCATATCCTGCATGAAATAATATAGGGGACAGTGATTCTGCCAAAAAGCCAGAACCTGACAAGCAATACCAAGCTGAACTCTTGCGGGGCTGCTTTTCTAATACTATTGTGAAAGCTCGTGAAAAGACTCTTGACCAGGTTTTCAATTGTTGCCTCTCTATTGGTTGATGAAAACTTTGTAGGGCTTTAAAGTACTACCAGCTGGGTTGATGCACAGTGCACAGTGGTCCGTACTATGGATCCATATCTCTATTTTTGAAGTCCAAACAGACGATCCGAACCGCTTTATATGATCTTCGTATAAAAATGTACTTGATTGCCAAATTTTACATGTTTTAGAATTTTTTACTATTTTTTTAGATAGGTAGAAAATCACTTGATCTAAAGACTGTGGACCATCAAATTGTAGTGATTTTTAACCCATCTAAAAAAATAGTAAAAAAATGTTAAAAATGTAAAATTTGACCTCAGTTTACATTTTCATATGAAGATCATGTTAAGCGGTTCCAATTGACTATTTGATGTTTTAAAATGGAGATGTGGATCCATAGTACGGACTGATGTGCGCTATGCATAGTACCATGGCCTCCTAGAAAAATAGCCTGGTCCATATTCATTTGAAAAGGACAAGGGAACAAAAATTTTGCAATGCTCCAAAGAAGTATGGAAAAAGAAAATTAAATGAGTCAGAATTTAGCGAATCGTTTATATTTGGTTACTAACTTTGATTAATGACTAATGCATCTAGAAGGTTGCAAAAAAGGACCCTCAGAAGCTAAGGTGAGAAAGAGAAGAGCTAGAAAGGCTATACAGAGAAGGTGGGTTGTTGTCTTCTATGCCAAACAGTTCATTTAACTTCCAATAATTTTTGTTACTGATTATTAATTGCGATCTTTTGTTCTTTAGTTCTTTATTATTATTTTTATTTTTTGGCATTTAAAGAGAAAAGGCAAGGCTAGCAAGGCAAAAGCAGCTGAGGAAGCAAGGAAGCGGGCTGAAGCCGTGGAGGCAAAGCGCAGGAGAGCCTAAGAGTGAGAGGCAGCCCGTTAAGCGTAGCAACAAGTAATCTTTCCTTTTAATTTGAGACCTTTATTTTAATCAAAGGAGCAGGTTTATGTGTATGTCTATTCAAAATTTCAAAAAAATTGCATGTGCTCTGTCAAGTGAGAATTATAATTTGTCCCTTACAAAATGAAATATCATGTGTATATCCTCCAAGAATTAGAAATTTCTTATAAAAAGTATAAAAATTAGTCCTCCATATCTCAGTATAAAAGTTATAGAAGAGTAAATATGATAATTTTGATGAATTAGGACCAAGATATTTGACTTATTTGATGCTCTCTTTGGGCAAATATTGCTCCTAATTGTAATCCTTGGTTCATATTTTGAATTCTTTCTTGACATCTCTGCGCTTAATAAGAGATTTCATATCATACTAGCAAATGCTCATAGTCCTTTTTATACCATATATTTTTAATAGAGTGAGGCTATGGTACTACGCATACCGCAGATTGGTCCCATCTACGGATCAATATTTTGTTTTCTGAGTTCAAAAATATTCAACATGATCTCCTAATAAAATTGTACTAAATTTTATATTTTTTAGATTTTTTTTACTATTTTTTGGATAGGTAGAAAATCACTACTTTTGAATGGTCTAGAATCTTTATATCAAGTGATTTTCGACCTATCTATAAAAATAGTATTTTTTTTAAAATGTAAAATTTGATCTATAAGTACATTTTCATATGGAGATCATGTTGAATGGTTCAGATAGATTGTTTGCACTTTGAAAATTGTGATATTGATCTATAGTACGGACCAATGTGTGCTATGCATAGTACCATAGCCTCACTCTTTGAAATATCACAAGATTATATATATTAACTTCTCTAATTATCAGATGGAGAACTATAGAAATTGACAAAGGAAATCTATTCACGAGAGATCTCGAGATGCTGAGAACAGCGCCAGAGCATCTAGCCAGTTCAGTGTGTGAGACCAGTCCAATGGATTGCCAAGAGGGAATCGGAATGGGTTTCAGACCCGGTACAAATCTGCTAGAGGAGCTGAGGCTATTCCAAGTGTTGACAGAATTAGTTTTGGGTCCTATCTGATCCAGGAAATTGTTGTTAGTATAACTTAGTTTCATTACTCTTCTACTGTGCTTGTTTCTTTGCTGAATTGTTGTCTAATATTATCAAGGTATCTGATATTAAACATGATACTGCAAAAGAAAACTATTTATTTTGTAACTGGGTTTTTCATTGCTACAATTTGCAACGAAAAAAGCAGAAACTGGTGCACCATTCCTTTTCTTTGGAGATAACACTAGATTAAACTTAGTTTGCTTCTTACTCCAGTTTTCAAAGTTTTTACTATAATGGGGAACACTTTATTAAAAGATTTATAACAAACACAATAAAAAGATAAATATGTACAGCCTTTCATATTTTTAGCTTAAATCTACATTCAAATACCAATTATTATGTGTCATACAACTAATATTAAATTCCAAACTGCAATTTTTACCTTTAATATTCCATAAGAAAGCAAACTTTTTGAATTTGTGTAAAAAAATGCTCTGTTTTTTTTAAATAACATGTCTCAAAAATTAATTAGCTTCACTAGAAAACCAATTAGTCCTAAATAATTAGTATGATTATTCATATTTTCTATAACTAATTTATTAGGTTTAAATATTGTAAACAATAACTTGCTACATATTAGTTTTCCATCTCGAAAAATGCATGTAGTTATGTATTATTATTATTATTTGCTTTTCTCCTTTCTCTACCTTCTTGTGTATAATTAAATATTGTAAATTTTCTCCATTATAAAAAAAAACATAATGGATTGCTTAATACGACGCAAGATCTTGTCATGGAACACGTCCATCTAACTTGAGCCAAAAAAAAAAAAAAGTTTACCTTTGAGTGGGGCCCACTTGATGGTTGTATTACAATTATGTAGCGTATTATGGTTAGTATCATAACTTTTTGACCATTTATCTTACTTTGTTAGCTATTTAACTATTTAATATTTCAAAACCGCAAGTTCATACTGTGAATTCAAACCATCGACATTATTTTTCAAGTTAATTTGATACGAAATCAACATAACAAAAATGAATGAACCAAATTAGTGGTAATATACAAAACAATTTCATTCATTTTACAGGCAGTTATATTTTGTAAACAAAGTGTGAATAAAAAAAATTGAGAACCAACAATCGGTGGTGTTTTCTTACTGTATTATTTCTAAATATATTTCATTAGATATATTTTTCAATAATACTTCTTTCATGTGGACCCTCTTTCTCATAATTAGAATTGTCCTTAGCATCTGTTACAGAATTTAGGAGAAGTTACTAATGTGTTTTATATTTAACTTCTTATTGAAATATTTTCATGAATTAGCGCAAGCTAAATATGGTAAAAAGTTAATGTAATATTGTCAATTCCCACCGCAACGCGTGGGTACTTGACTAGTATATATATAGTTGGGCTAACTTGCTTTGGGAATTAAAGGGGGCGTTTTACTTTGCGCTCATATCTTCATTTTAAAGTTCAAATAGTTGATTCGAACCTTCCAACATGTTCTTCATATTAAAATGTGCTTGGAGACCAAATTTTACATTTTTTGGAAATTTTTACTATTTTTTCAGAATTTTTGAAAATCATCACTTTGCTGAATTTTTTATTATTTTTTATTTATTGAAAAGTTGTGATTTTCAAAAATTCTGAAAAAATAGTAAAAAATTTCCAAAAAATGTAAAATTTGGTCTCCAACCACATTTTAATATGAAGAACATGTTGGAAGGTTCGAATCGACTATTTGAACTTTGAAAATGAAGATATGAGCGCAAAGTAAAGCGCCTCCTTTAATTCCCAAAGCAAGTTAACCCAACTCTATATATATATATAGAATTTTGCTATTGTACTTCATGAAGTAAAACCAATATTTTACTTCACGCTCATATTCCTATTTTCAAAATCCAAAATGTCGATCCGACCGTTCAACTTGTTCTCCATATTGAAATGTGCTTGGAGACCAAATTTTACATTTTTTGGAATTTTTTTACTATTTATTAAGCCACTTTGAAAATCATTGATCCATTGGTCCATAATTTTTTACTGTTTTTTACTGTTCACAATGGATCAGCGATTTTCAAAGTGGCTTAATAAATAGTAAAAAAAATCCAAAAAATGTAAAATTTGGTCTCCAAGCACATTTCAATATGGAGAACAACTTGAAAGGTTCGGATCGACTATTTGGATTTTGGAAATGGGAGTATGAGCGTGAAGTAAAACTTCGTTTTACTTCGCGAAGTACAATAGCCCTACTCTATATATATATATAGTGCTGGGCTTAGCTAAGCCATGGTGTAAAACGACTTGGTGCTCCACGCCTCATTATTTCCATTTTGAAAATCCAAACAACCGATCCGAACGCTCAAGTTGTTCTCCATATTGATATGTGCTTGGAGACCAAATTTTACATTTTTTGGAATTTTTTTACTATTTATTAAGCCACTTTGAAAATCACTGATCCGGCGGTCCAGAAATTTTTACTGTTTTTTACTGTTCATAAGGATTTTCAGATTTTCAAAGTGGCTTAATAAATAGTAAAAAAATTCCAAAAAATGTAAAATTTGGTCTCCAAGCACATTTCAATATGGAGAACATGTTGGAAGGTTCGAATCGACTATTTGAACTTTGAAAATGAAGATATGGCGTGGAGTACCAAGTCGTTTTACTCCATGGAGTAGCCTAGTCGGACTCTATATATATATATATATATATAGAGATAGGCTAATATGCTTTTAGTAGCATATGGCCCGATATGCTTCCAACTCAAAATCGGATTTTCAAAGTCCAAACGGTCGATCCGAACCGTTCAAGTTGACCTACATATTGAAATCTACTTGGAGACCAAATTTTATATTTTTTGGGATTTTTTTACTATTTATTAAGCCACTTTGAAAATTGCTAATCCGGGTGAACAGTAAAAACAGTGGTTTCAAATTTTGGACCACCGGATCAGCAATTTTCAAAGTGGCTTAATAAATAGTAAAAAAATTCCAAAAAATGTAAAATTTGGTCTCCAAGCACATTTCAATATGTACATCAACTTGAATGGTTCGGATCGACCGTTTGGACTTTGAAAATCCGATTTTGAGTTGGAAGCATATTAGCCTATCTATATATATATATATATATATATAGTGCTGGGCTTAGCTAAGCCATGGTGTAAAACGACTTGGTGCTCCACGCCTCATTATTTCCATTTTGAACATCCAAACTACCGATCCGAACCGCTCAAGTTGTTCCCCATATTGAAATGTGCTTGGAGACCAAATTTTACATTTTTTGGAATTTTTTTACTATTTATTATGCCACTTTGAAAATCACTGATTCGGCGGTCCAGAAATTTTTACTGTTTTCTACTGTTCACCCGGATTTTCAGATTTTCAAAGTGGCTTAGTAAAAAAATTCCAAAAAATGTAAAATTTGGTCTCCAAGTACATTTCAATATGAAGAACATGTTGGAAGGTTCGAATCGACTATTTGAACTTTGAAAATGAAGATATGGCGTGGAGTACCAAGTCGTTTTACACCATGGCTTAGCCTAGTCCATCTCTCTCTCTCTCTCTCTCTATATATATATATATACATATATAGAGTAGGGCTATTGTACTTCGCGAAGTAGAGCGAAGTTTTACTTCACGCTCATATTCTCATTTTGAAAATCCAAAACGTCGATCCAAACCGTTCAAGTTGATCTCCATATTGAAATGTGCTTGGAGACCAAATTTTACATTTTTTGAAATTTTTTTACTATTTATTAAGCCACTTTGAAAATCGCTGATCCATTGTGAACAGTAACAAAACAGTAAAAAATTTTGGACCAATGGATCAGCGATTTTCAAAGTGGCTTAATAAATAGTAAAAAAATTCCAAAAAATGTAAAATTTGGTCTCCAAGCACATTTCAATATGGAGATCAACTTGAACGGTTCGGATTGACGTTTTGAATTTTTAAAATGGAAATATGAGCGTGAAGTAAAACATTGGCTTTACTTCGCGAAGTACAATAGCACAATTATATATATAGAGAGAGAGATAGACTAATGTGCTTTCGGTAGCACTTCGGCCGAAGTGCTACCGATTCAAAATTGGATTTTCAAAGTCCAAATGGTCGATCCGAACCGTTCAAGTTGTTCTCTATATTGAAATCTACTTGGAGACCAAATTTTACATTTTTTGGAATTTTTTTACTATTTATTAAGCCACTTTGAAAATTGTTGATCCGGGTGTACAGTAAAAACAGTACAACAAAATTCTGGACCATGTGATCAGCAATTTTCAAAGTGGCTTAATAAATAGTAAAAAAATTCCAAAAAATGTAAAATTTGGTCTCCAAGCAGATTTCAATATAGAGAACAACTTGAACGGTTCAGATCGGCAATTTGGACTTTGAAAATCCAATTTTGAATCGGTAGCACTTCGGTCGAAGTGCTACCGAAAGCACATTAGTCTATCTATATATATATATATATATATATATATATATATAGAGTTGGGCTAACTTGCTTTGGGAATTAAAGGAGGCGTTTTACTTTGCGCTCATATCTTCATTTTTAAAGTTCAAATAGTCGATTCGAACCTTCCAACATGTTCTTCATATTAAAATGTGCTTGGAGACCAAATTTTACATTTTTTGGAAATTTTTTACTATTTTTTCAGAATTTTTGAAAATCACAACTTTTCAATAAAAAAAATAATAATAAAAAATTCTGAAAAAATAGTAAAAAATTTCCAAAAAATATAAAATTTGGTCTCCAAGCACATTTTAATATGAAGAACATGTTGGAAGGTTCGAATCGACTATTTGAACTTTGAAAATGAAGATATGAGCGCAAAGTAAAACGCCCCCTTTAATTCCCAAAGCAAGTTAGCCCAACTCTATATATATATATATATATATATATTACAAGATATCTAAGTTACCGTTTGTACTATTTCTGTTTTTGGTACCTATGAACAGTGTACCGTTGGTATTATTGTCTAAAATAGATGTTGCCTTTATTGTCTAATTCTAAGCCACTTGATCGATGATAAACGACTGAGATCAAATCCCTTCTATATCTTTTTTTTTCTTTTCAACACTCCTCCTCAAGCTAGGAATATATAGATCATGCAATCTTGGTTTTTTTATATTTTTTTCAAAATGGACTCTGGTCCAAACCATTGGTGAAGATATCCATTAGTTGATCTTTAATTTTAACGTATGGTGTTTCTATTTCTTTTGCTTGAATTTTCTTTCTAATGAAGTTGTAATCCACTTATATATGTTTGGTTCGCTCATCATGGAATACTGGATTCAATGCAATGTGTCGCGTATAGTTATTATCGCAATACATCTTCATAGACTGATCAGGCAATGCCCATGTCGTAGTTGATTGACCCAAATTAATTCACTTGCGGCTGATGTCATGGTATGATATTCTGCCTCTATGCTAGATCGTGCTACAACATTTTATTTATTTTTCTTCCATGTAACTAAATTTCCACTTACAAATGTGCAAAAGCTGGTAGTAGATTTCTTATCAAAACTTTCGACCCAATCTCCATCGGAATAACTAAAAATGACATTAGAATTATTGTTTTTCATCCAAATTTTTTTGCCGGATTTTTCTTTAAATAACTTAAAATTTTATTTATAGCCTCTAAATGTGGAGTTCTTAGATAGTTAAATGAACTTACTAATTGAGCTTACAAAAAAAAATATCCAGGCATGTCAAAGTTAAATAAATTAATGAATAAAGAGATGAAATATACATCTTTCTTTCTTTCTTTAAGATTAGTCGTGAACTAACCGACTGATAATTGTATTAATGAATAAAGAAAGTATTTTAATTTGATCCTAGTCAAAGGACTAAGTATACAAGTATCTTTATGTGATTATTCAAAGGAGCATAGCCAGTCCGTCAATCTCATGTATTTAGAACTCCTTTATTATGAAAGATCGTTAATTAAGCGAGTTGCACACCAATGGTCCGGTGAAGCAGCCCCTAATTTTCCTAATTCTTATTATAAACGACTTGTTTGCCAAGGGTTGGCTACCTCACGTGCTGCAGACCATAGAATTCTACATACCAATATATCATTTTTCTTGGTCCATTAATTGGTATAACTGCCACACGATATCTAATAAATCAACTAATCATGAGAACGCAAAAAGGGCCATGCATGAATAATTGAATATTAATGTTTGACTTGGAACAAGTAATACAAACGGCTGGAATATCAGTATCAATAATAAAAGTATTAATTATCCCCTGCTTGACATGCTGTGTTAAAATAAATAATTTATTGTTGAACCATTCTTCCCAAAGACCTCTTCACCAAAGGTACCCTATAAATACAC
Source organism: Carex kokanica (assembly GCA_025461125.1). NCBI lineage: Eukaryota > Viridiplantae > Streptophyta > Magnoliopsida > Poales > Cyperaceae > Carex > Carex kokanica. Next base: position 122,692 of record JAJGRX010000118.1, read on the forward strand.
AAATGAAACACTTCTCATCATACAAATCAACTCTTAATTAGTTACGAACTGATCAGCTCTCAATTAGCTTCTATCACTCTGTCTCTCTCTCTCAAAATTAACAATGGGCTCTTCTTCTAAACTTGCTTTGATAGCAATTGCAATGCTCTTCGCGTTCTCTTTAAAGCACTGTCAAGCTTCTCTGACTCCAAACTACTATGATTATACATGTCCACAAGCCCTTCCAATCATTCGCACAGCCATACGAATTGCTATTGCAAAAGAGCGCCGAATGGCCGCCTCTCTCATACGCCTTCACTTCCATGACTGCTTTGTTCAGGTAATTTACCATAATTTGTAATACATATATAAATGGATTCCTTACTGATGTGCATCCAATGACCCACCTCATTTGGAATTAATTATTTGATATTTTATTAGTTCTGAAATCTCTGGAATAATACATAGAATCTGTACAAGCATGATTAATATTAATTAGGTTAATTTTGTTGTAAAATCTAAAGGAATTCACACCTTTTTACTTTGAATAATCAGGGATGTGATGGATCGGTGCTGCTGAAAGACACCCCGTGGTTCACGGGTGAGCAGACTGCTCTTCAAAACAACAACTCCATAAGGGGAATGGAAGTCATAGATGCTGCCAAGTGGGCCGTGGAAGCAGTTTGTCCGAAAGTCGTATCATGCGCAGATATCGTTGCACTTGCAGCCAGAGACTCTTCTGAGTATGTGAATGGGCCGACATGGAAGGTTAAGCTGGGAAGAAGAGATTCGACCACCGCAAATAGAGATTTGGCTGCAGCTGATTTGCCCTTCGGTGGTGATAACCTGGATGTGCTGATTGCTAAATTTGCTAGAAAGGGACTCAATGCTAAGGAAATGGTTGCACTCTCAGGTGCACATACAATCGGTCAGGCTCAATGCGGGACGTTTAGGGGACGTATATACAATGAAACCAATATCGATCCGGGCTTTGCCATTCACAGGAGACGTAATTGCCCTTCTTCAAACAATGCCGGAAATACAAACTTGGCACCACTTGACCCTGTTACACCGAACTCACTTGACAACAAGTACTACAAAAATTTGATGCAAAGAAGGGGGCTGTTGCACTCTGACCAAGTGTTGTTCAATGGGGGTGAGACTGATGGCATGGTAGCCAGCTATAGTAGGGATCCATCCTCCTTTTACGCGGATTTTGCTGCTGCAATGGTTAAGATGGGGGATATCAATCCGTTAACAGGATCGTCAGGACAAATAAGAAAGATTTGCAGTGCGATCAATTAATTAATGTGCATTCTAAAAAAGATTTGCATTACTTGTCGAAATATAGGTTCTCTTCGTCTTTTGTAATTTCTATCTTCTGGTTTATAAATTCTTTTATTATATTTTTTTTTTTAACATTTGTATATTGATTCTTTCCAAAGAAAAATTTTTAAGGCAACGTTTTTTTTAAGGTAATAAGGTGGCAAGGAGCCATCTTACGTTTTTCTTTGATAAAAAATTATTTACAAGGTTCCTAAGCTATCAGTCCTCTATATATACAAGGTACTTTTAAGGCAACATTATTGACAAGATTTTTGGGTAAGTTGGCAAATTTGCCATCTTACAAATTCAATTGATAGAAAAAGGTGTTTACAATATATTTACAAATCCTCTACTTAAAAGCAGGTCCTATGTCACAATATTTACAAATTTAAAAGGCGCTCTACTATCATTAACTATGAACTCTTGCTTGGCTCCTGTCAGCACTCATCACGTCATGCACCAGTGCTTGACCTCCACCACTTGTTCCCGTACCAGTAAGTTTACCAGTGTAATTTTTGCACTGAAAATGAGTGGCATCCACTGTTGGATCTGCTGACCTATATTAAACCCAAATCCGCTATATGTTCTGGTACCAACTCTGAATCTCTGCGCCAGTGTCACTGATCAGTGTTGTTGCACACTTACTCTCCTGGGAGAAGAGCCTTCTGTTTCGCTCACGCCACAGGATCCAGCATCCCGCTACCCAGGCGATATCCCAAAGTTGTCGTGGCTGCGATTTCAGTCTAATTCTGTGGTTTTACCAAAGGGTCAGCACTGTTTCCTGGTTACCAGTATTGACTGGTATGCTAAATTTTTGGATGAGACCGCTCCAAATTTCTCTTGAGTAGGTGCAGTGGTACATGATGTGGTCCCTTGACTCTATCATGTTATCTCCACAGAGATGGCAGCCCAGTGTAATGTTGTAGCCTTCAGCAATCGGTATTTGTTGTGCGAGTATTTTATTTTGCAAGGTTATCCAAAGGAAGAGTTTTACCTTTAAGGGCGCTTTCAATTTCCACAGAGCTTTATAGAACCTGCACCGAAGTCCAGTGTCCTGCATTTGCTTGTAAGCTGAGGCACTGGTAAAAGTACCGTGCTCTGTCCGTCGCCATAGCGGTTGTGGCTGTTGGTCCACTGTTGCAAGGCAACGCGGCATTCACATGCTACACAGACAGGGCTTGGAATGAGCCCTGGAGAGGAGGCATGGGCTTCATGGTTCAGCACAGAGGAGAACTAATCGCATACATGGCAGCAGGAATACTGGCAAGTTGTGTTTTTCAGTCCGAAACAATAGGGCTAAGAGAGGCAATCAATTATGTCATCAGAAGCAACTTTCTGCCTTGTCAATTTTTCACGTATTGCCAGCTTCTATCAAAATTAGTAATGCAGCCTCAACCGCCTTTAGAGGCTGACTGGAGAGCTTTTAAATAGGTGCATCTGCTATGGGAATTGTTCAAGGAAAATAGACTGATTAGTTGCTCTTACGTGGAAAGGACAAGTAATGAAATTGCTGATATGCTGGCAAAGAAATGAAAATTACAGGGACAACCTTGGAGTTATACTGGTTTTACATTTCCAACGTTTTAAGCTTAATCAAATGTACTGGATTAGATTATTATTTCGGTTATGTGATGTACTGATCAGTATTGGAAAGGGTTGAGAAAAAATTACAGGTGCATCTGCTGACTGGAGAGCTTTTAAATAGGTGCATCTGCTGTGGGAATTGTTCAAGGAAATTAGATAGATTAGTTGCTCTTACGTGGAAAGGACAAGTAATGAAATTGCTGATATGCTGGCAAAGAAAGGAAAATTACAGGGACAACCTTGGAGTTATACTGGTTTTACATTTCCAACGTTTCTAGCTTAATCAAATGTACTGGATTAGATTATTATTTCGTTGCCAAACCATCTAGAGACCTTTTTATGCCTTTGATAGAAAGGGTTGAGAAAAAATTGAGTGGATGGAAAGGAAGGCTCATCTCTAGGGGAGGCCGACTCCAATTTGTTCAATCGTTGCTTTCGTCCGTACCGGTGTACTTCATGATGTGTTTCCGACTACCTCAGTGGGTAATTCGACGCATAGACTCCATAAGAAGGAAATTTCTTTGGGGCATACGAGAAGGCAACACTCGATACATCTCACTAATGAATTGGAGTACAGCTTCAATGCCAAAGGAATGGGGAGGGCTTGGAATCTCCAACCTAAGCCTATTTAATGTGGCGTTACTCCTAAGATGGTGGTGGAAGGCATACCACAAACCGGACTGTCTGTGGACCACGGTACTTTACAAAATCAAGAGGAGAGGTCAAGACAAAGAAAAACCCAATTTCTGGCAAAAAGGGGGCTCCTTCTTTTGGTCCCAACTGCAACGGTTACGTGATTTGTTTGTGTGGTGCACAGAATGGCATGTGGGCAATGGAAAATCAATTTCTTATTGGTTCGATGCATGGGAGGGTATGCCACGAGCTATTGAGGGAATGATACAAGAGCCAAATATTTCCTTCCACGATGCTTGGCAAAGACGAGCCAACATAGACCCAACGGACTCAAGAGCAATATTCACCATCCAATTCTCGGATGACAAGGATCTTATTTCATGGATACTATGTAAGGGCGGCATGATCATCTGGCCATTCCAATACATATGGACATGCAAAATTACACCATCAGCTAGAATCTTCGCATACCTAACCTTACAAGACAGAGTGCTATCGAAGGAAAGGATGAGGAAAAGAGGAATGCATACAGATCTTATCTGTGTCTGCTGCTTAAATTGCCCAATTGAGTCACTAGCGCATCTAATTTTCCTGTGTCCTTATGCGGTTGAGGTATGGTTTCATATTGCATCCTCACTAAACAGACACATCATGAAGATTGCTGGGACTGTGACAGAGGTGTGGGAAAATTCCTGGAATATGGTTAAGATGCAAGTAGGCATGTGCAGGAACGAATGGGCCTCGAGATTTATCTGTACCGTCTGGAACATATGGAAAAATCGTAACTCTATCATTTTTAGAAACCAAGGGGTACCAGCAAAAGTTCTTGCATCAAGAATTGTGGAAGAAATGCGTCTATGGCTGACAAACTGCTAGAAACAGGGACAAAGATGGTGTTTTCCTTACAGAAAAATTCATAGTGTGATGTACGAACAACATATTTAGGTACGATGGTAGATGTACATGGCTCTGTAAGCACAACACCATGCAAATGCAATGTCGTTATTCTATGTAATTGTAAACAACTTTGAAATTAATCTATACACAGGGGCGGACCCAGGTGTATCCAAGGGACAGCTGTCTTCCCTGGATTTTGAGTTTTAGTGGAGATTTAGCTGTTCCAATTGACTTTGCCCCACACTGGAATTTTTTTTGCCCCCCTCTGGACGTTTAATTTGTAATTTGGGTTAAATTTAGAGTTAAAATTAAAATAAATTTGTTGAAATTTTGATTGGTAATTAGAATTATAAGTCAAAGCATCAGAAATTACAAATCAAAGCATTAGAAAGTATAAGTTAAAATATTATTTTTATCGAGTACTCAATTGATTAATGAATTTAAACCCAATTAGATTTAAATCCGATTCGATATTTTTTTTGCCTCCCCCCATGAAAATCTATACATGTGGCAGCTTCTGTCACATTTCTCAAAAAAAAAATGTACTGATCAGTATTGAAACCAGATTTGTAATGGCCTATGGGCATGACTGAATGCAAGAAAAAAAATATAAAGAAAAAAGTGGCAAATTCATGTATACCCCTCAAAAACCTTAAAATTGCACATTCCCCCTCTACAATTCAGAATATCTTATTTATCCTTCTAAATTTTAAAAACTCGCAAATTTAACCATTTTATTGTCTTTTCTATCAAAAATTATTTCAAATTTATAAAAATATCAAATTTATCCTTTGTTTAAAAATATGATATTAGAGGGGGAATATGTAATTTCAAAGTGTTTGAGGTGTACTTGAAATTCCCCCTTAAAATGATGTAACCATATTAGTTCTAATAGAACCGCTAAATATTAAAGATAACTAATTAAGTGATACAAAAATAATATTTTATTACAAGGAACTAGTTGAATGTTAAAACGCATTTTTATGACTTCATAGTAAAATTAAGAAACTATATCTAATTTAAAATTATTTTAATGATAACTAAAGAAGTTTTTTTTTTTCCGTCAATTGACGGATCTCATAACTTAAGATTAAAAACTATTAAACCAATAACGTCTAGAATTTTTTTTCTTTTTTTAAGGGATGAAGGATGTAAGAATCATGCTACACCATTTCAAGTATATACTCCAACCTGCTACGTCTGAGATAGCTCATAAAACACGCTTTCGTACAGTATACATGTCACGCATGAAGCGTGTACGTCTAGCGGAATAAGAAGGCCAGATCTGGTGACTTTTTTATTCATAGAAAATATTATAAAATAAGAGAAAAATAGAAAAAGTATTTTGATTTTTTCATACAGAGAAAAAATGATATAATTTGTAGAGTAGAACTAGGGTGTTTCTAAGCTCACCAAGTCCTTCCGTGAGCTCGACTCTAAAACCTATCGAATTGACTTCAAACGACATTTTCAAACCATTAGATGTTCAATCTATATTAAAATGTGTTTGGAGACCAAATTTTACATTTTTTGGAATTTTTTTACTATTTATTAAGATGGTTTGAAAATCACTGTTTTCCAATGGTGCAGAATTTAATAAAAACAACGATTTTCAAACCATCTTAATAAATAGTAAAAAAATTCCAAAAAATGTAAAATTTGGTCTCCAAGCACATTTTAATATAGATTGAACATCTAACGGTTTGAAAATGTCATTTGAAGTCAATTCGATAGGTTTTAAAGTCGAGCTCACGAAGGACTTGGTGAGCTTAGGAACACCCTAGTTCTACTCTAATTTGTATCCATCAAAAAAATTCACAGTTGACCGGTCAAATTTTCACTTTGAAATCGTGTCAAGAAAAAAATTAACAATAAAAACTTTACACTCCCATTCAAATTGGATCGATAAAAATTCTACTGTTTCTTCTATATATAAAAAATTCATAGGACTTTTATTTTTATTTTTTTCTCTAATTTTACAATATTTTCTATGAATAAAAAATTCTTTCAAATCTGGCGAGAATATTTTATTAGTGAAATTTATTTGAAAACAAGAAAGAAAGGGAAAGAATATAAGAATTGTACGAGCATCAATATCTCTGGTATTATTAAAGTTTCTAATCTGATGTGGCAGTTTATAATTTAATTTCAGAGATGTGGTAGAGTTTTTTATTTAGAAACTATGCAGGAATGTTTATTATTAAGAAACTATTTATAAACTTCACACTAGTCAAATAATTAGTTCAAATTATTTCTCATTTTTAATTTATTGTTGACGTGGCTTAATAGAAATTTTAAAAATTAATTTTAGAGATGTGAAAGTTTAGAAATTTTAGATATTTTAATTTTTAAAAAGTGATTAATAATTATTTAGAAACTCATTTGAATAGTTGGGATGTGAATGTTTTAACATTGGTATTTGGTAGTAATAAGATTGGCGAAAAATTCGGTCCAAACTTTTGACCAGATTTGCTTCTAGCGCTCCAACAGGTTTTTTTTTTAAAAAATTTTCGCAGCATTTTACATTGTTTGAAACGGGGCTGTCACAGTAAATCATGAAATTTTGAACCGGATTTGTAGACTTCTATCCAAAGCAAAATATTTTTCAAACATATAAACCATATAAATCCTAAACAAAAAATACATTTGAAATAAAAACAAAATTTGGCCAGATTTACATTTCCGGCTCCAAACTTTTGTACCGGATTTAATCCTAGGCTATTTTCTGTGCAACCTTCCGTGTTGCTGTGAAAATTGAAAAAAAAAAAAAAAAAAAAACTGGAGCAGTGGTGTTAATTTGTCTCCGATATTTCTATCAATATTGCAACAGGTACACTCTTTCTCTTTCTTTCTCCTTTTCAAATAATTTCTACGAATAAAAAATTCTCAGAACTGACTTGAACATGTATATACAACAGTCGTATCAAAAGTTGAACAATTCATATGAACATGTAACGAGTGAGGCTAGTGCATATTGATGTACACTATGAATTAATATTTTATTTTCAAAATTTAAACAATAAATATGAATCATTCAACATAATTTCATACAAAAATGTATTTGTAAATCAAATTATACATTTTATAAGAAGTTATTTACTATTATTTAAATAGGTAAAAAAATAACATGATCTAAAAGTTCTAAACCATTAAAATATGAGTAGGGTTCCAATGCCTCATCTTCTCATACCTCATCCATACCTCATGTTATATATCTCCATTTTCAAAGTCTAAACTATCAATCCGACCGTTCAACATGATATTCATACTAAAATATGCTTGGAGATGAAATTTTATAATTTTTGCAATTTTTTTACTATTTTTTAAGATAGGTACAAAATCACTGTATCTGGACCATTCAAAAAACAGTGATTTTGTAGCTATCTTAAAAAATAGTAAAAAAATTGCAAAAATTATAAAATTTCATCCCCAAGCATATTTTAGTATGAATATCATGTTGAACGGTCGGATCGATAGTTTAGACTTTGAAAATGGAGATATATAACATGAGGTATGGATGAGGTATGAGGAGATGAGGCATTGGAACCCTCCTCTTAAAATATTATCTTTTATCTATTTAAAATATATAAACTTTAATTTGTAAAAATATTTTGATACGAAAATTATGTTTAACAGATTAACTATTTAAATTCTGAAAACGAAAATATTAATTACGAAGATATTAATTCCAATATACATAATATCATAGCATCACACGTGTATCACGGGGACAGAGGAAGACCGAACAAAAAAAATGGACCGACCACGGAGTTTTCACAACAACTATGGTGAGGTGGCATCATAGCAATCAATGAGTATAGAACGACGTCACTTTTGGAAAGATTAAGACAGCATCAGCGAGTTTTATATAAATAAAAAAGGTGAATTTTGTAAGTTGAATCGGCCAAAACTTTGAAGCCACATGTCAAAACTTGAAGAACTTTTTTATTAAAAAAGTTGGATCGGTCAAAACTTGGAAGCCCAGTGGTTGTGTGTAGTTGAAAAAAATAGTTTGGATCGGGAATTTTTTTTTTTTTATTATTAACGAGTATGGTCAGCGCATATTGATATATACTACGAATTAATATTTTTAATTTTAAAGTTTAATAATCGATTTGAATCGTCTAATATGATTTTTATATAAAAATTATAAAATATAATTGTAAATCAAATTGTAACATTTTTTATCTTTTAGAAGTTATTTACTATTATTTAAATAGATTAAAAAAATCACTTGATCTAAAAATTTTAAATCATTTAAAAATAATATTTTTTATTTATTTCAAAAAAAATGAAAAATTTAAAAAATATAAAAGTTTAGTCTGCAAGTATACTTTTATATAAAAATCATATTAAACAGTTCTGATTAACCGTTTAAACTTGTTTAAATTTGAAAATGAAAATATTGATTTGTACTATCTACCAATAGAGTAGAACTAAGGTGTTCTTAAGCTCATCAAGCGTCTTTGTGAGCTTAACTCAAAAACCTATCGGGTTGGTTTCAAATGACAAATTTAAACCGTTAAAATCGATCAGCTTCATAAGTTATGCGTTTACATGAGAAATTTATAAAATTTCAAACTCATTTAATGTATAGTCAAGTGGTAAAAAAAGATGGTTTATAAGTTAATTTTAATGCATTCATTTTTTATTTTTTTTTTACCACTTAACTTTATGCTAAAGCAATTCGAAAATTTATAAATTTGACTTGTAAATGCATCACTCATGAAGTAAATCGGTTTTAACAATTTGAATTCGTCGTTTAAAATCAACTATATAGATTTTTGAATTAAGCTCACAAAGAAACTTAACGAGCTTAAAAACATCCTAGTCTACTCCCTCCGAATATACATAATATCAATATATCATAGCATCACTCGTGTATCACGGATTCACGGTGGACATAGGAAGACCGAACAAAAAAAAAATGGACCGACCACTGAGTTATCACAACAACTATGGCGAGGTGGCATCATGGCAATCAATGATTGTATACAACGACATCACTTTTGAAGAGATTAAGACAGTACCAGTGAGTTATAAATATATAAAAAAAAAGGTGAATTTGTAAGTTTGTTAATCTTGTTATATCATTTAAATTTTCGTTAATTAAATTGTTTTTTCTTATTTCATTTATCTTAATCAGACGACTTGTGTTTCGTACTTTTTTTAGGTATCTAAGATGCAAAAAAAAGGTATTAATGTAATACAATATTTTTGTATTTCACAATAAAAAATTTGTGTAACTATTATTTTTATTTTTATTATATATATTTTTACCACTTAAAAAAATATTAATTTGTGTTCAAAATTTACAGAATGCAAAATATTTTATAGAAATTATCTTGTTTGATTATGCATCTCTATCCTAACAACTCAAATGAGTTTCTAAATAACTATTAATCACTTTCACATTCCTCAAATTAATTTTAGAGTTTCTATTAAGCCACATCAGCAATAATTTAAAAAAGAGAAATAATTTGAGCCAATCATTTGATAAGCGTGGAGTTTATAAACAATTTCTTAATAAGAAAATTTCTATCTCTAAAATCGAAATAAAAATTGCCAAATCATATTAAAAACTCTAATAATACCAGAGATAAAGATGCTCATAGTCATATTAGTTTCGAATTATTGAAATTGTAAATCGCTTTATATACAATAGAACATACATTAAATTCATCATTTTTTATAGATATGATGAATGATAAATTATTCTAAAATGTCAGATTTTAGATATAAAGATTGTCAGAATAAAAAACTATTTAGTGGTCTCCTCATAAATAATAAATATGTGAAAGTTAGAATTGAATATTTCTTTCTTTCTTATTGGCTCTTCGTGATTTGAAAATTGTAATAATTTTGTCAACATATTGTTTTTAAGAAAATCTAATAACCATACTATTGTCAATGACAAATAAGTTTCAAGAAAATGTTATCATAAAAAAAAAAGAATTGAAAATTATTATCACAACCGTCAATCATATTTTATCATATCGAAAATTAATTTATAAATTAAGTATCATTCTACATAGAGATGAATTTTTTATGCATGTATAAGCTTCTCCTTAAAATTATAAATTTTGAAGGTGGAATTTCACGTATGCCCTTCAAAAACATCAAAATTATGTATTTTTCTTCTAAACTTTGAAATTACTTATTTTCCCCTCTAAATTTCAAAAAGTCATAAATTTATCAATTTTATTATCTTTTATATTAAAACTCATTCTAAATTTATAAAATACCCATTTTAGTCTTTATTAAAAGCATAAAACATCAGTCGGACTCAAATTTGAATCCGAAGAGTTCCTCTACCTTCCAATCTGTGCGCATAGCATTCAGATCTGTGAGCTTTTGAAGTTTAGAGAAGGAATATGTAATTACATCGCTACCGTTTATTGACATCTCACGACTACGATCATTTCTATGTACGCTTCAACCATTACGAGAGTTACACAGAATTATGTAAGATTGTGACTACTATTAAAATAGGTAATTTTGAAGTTTGTGAGGTGTATACGTGAAATTCCCCCAATTTTAAAAGGTTTACTAAAATGATTCCACTGAGCGTAGCCAATCACGTGAATCCCGTGTATTTAAAAAGCTTCTTTATTATGAAAAGAGTTTAACTTTAGACCAACATTATTTTCCAATTACAAACGCAATTGACCGAAAGAGAACTCTCCTCTCTCAATCCCCAACCTTGCTCCACCATCCCATTTCCCTCTCTCTCAAATTTGAGGAGAAAAGAAAGAGAAAAAGAGAGGGGAACAGTGATAAGAGAAGTAACGAGAAAGGAAAAGATGGCGGCGCTAAACCGGGTCATTCGTGCCGCATATTCACCTCTTACAATTCGGCGACTGTCGGACTTGGTCTCGGATCCGGCGGCCATCCGCATCGCATCGAATCCAAATCCGAACCCGGATCCGAATATAAGCCCTTGCACGAGAATGACACCGCCGGTTAATAGGGAGAAATTGGGGACACGTAGCGTGCAGTGGGTGTTTTTGGGCTGCCCAGGTGTAGGCAAGGGGACGTACGCTAGCAGACTATCGAATTTGCTAGGTGTACCCCATATTTCCACCGGCGATCTTGTTCGTGACGAGCTCGCCTCCTCCGGTTCCCTCACTAAAAAGGTCCTTTTTTTCTCTTTTCTTTGTTGGTTCAAGTATACTTTTGATGGTGTCTTTGTCGTACCTCTCAATAGCTTAAAATTTAAAATACAGATGTTAAGATTAAATCGTTAGATATGATTTACATAATTTTCTCTATGCACATGTAAAATATTTAGATTTTATTTAATTAGTACCAGGAGTATGTAAAAATATATACATTTATGTGGATAATTTTTCAACTTATTAATTTGTATTAAAACAAACTCGAAAAGTGATAATTTTTAGTGTGCACGCATAAAAAATAATATAGATCCATTTAAAGGTTTATTTCACATGTGAGTTTTAAAACTTTTGTTACTAAAAAGTTAAAAAGAGTAGGCATGATGAAGGTTTGTTTTGGCATTTGAATCCTCTGTCATATTTAATTATTTTCAGTGAAGTTAAAAAGATTTGCACCATCGAAGTTGGTATTATATACAATTGATTACTTCACGTGAAAAACTTGTATCCAATTTAACCCTATTGATGTTGGTGCTTGCAATTTTTTATGTGGAAGATAACACAGTTTATTGTTAATGATAGTTCTCTAGTTTATGTAACAAATAGTACAAAAGCTGATTGTGAATAGACCTTCAATCGAATATAAATTTAAGGGGTTTGTGCCAAGCTTTACATGATTAACTTTGTATTGGTGCTTTGAAATTTGAACTTTAGACCTAATGTATGGCTCTGTGTTTTAGTTAGCAGAAATTGTGAATAATGGACAATTGGTGTCAGACGAGATAATAATAGATTTACTGTCAAAAAGGCTTGAGAAAGGGCAAACCAAGGGTGAAACAGGGTTTATTCTTGACGGATTCCCTCGAACAATTAGACAAGCGGTGAGCTTTTCCTAACTGCTTGTAAGTATCTATGCTTCTTTTGTTGTCTGAAAGGTCCCCAATAAGGCATAGAAAGCGAAACCTTGGCTTACTGCCTTATATGTAAAACAAGTCTTATATTGTACAATTCCCAACTATTGAAGACCTTTTAACTTGTTCTTTGAGTGAGGCTATGGTAATATGTATATATTACAGATTGACCTGTAATATGCATCCATATTTCTATTTTCAGAGTTTAAATAGTCTATCCAAACCATTAGACATGATCTCCATGTGAAAATATACTTGTAGACCAAATTTTACATTTTTTAGAATTTTTTTACTATATTTTTAGATAGGTAGAAAATCACTGATTTTGGATGGTCCAAAATTTTCAAATAAATTGATTTTCTACCTATCTAAAAAAATAGTAAAAATATTCAAAAAAAAATGTAAATTTATGCAAGTACATTTTAATATGAAGAGAATGTTGAATGGTTCAGATCAACTGTTTAGACTTTAAAACGAAGATATGAGTCCATAGTGCGGGCCATTGTATGCATATTACTATAGCCTCTCTCTTGTTCTTGCCTATACTTTACTTTTGCAATAAGCAAGTCATGTAGAAGAGCAAAACATTAATATTTACAAAAAGGAAAAAAAAGTAATAAAAAAATGGAACAATTCATTGAAATAAGTTACCCACTGGTATCTGATATGCCCCACAACTAAATCTGATTTCTTTCTAATTTTGAAACCAATTCATTCTACTAAGTGTGACATGCCTATGAGGCTATGATATATATTTTCTTAATCAGGAAATACTAGAAGGCGTGACGGACATTGATCTCGTGATAAACCTAAAGCTAAGGGAGGACGCACTGCTGGTGAAATGCCTAGGGAGGCGCATCTGCAGCCAGTGCGGGGGAAACTTCAATTTGGCCGCAATAAACTTCAAGGGGGAGAATGGCAGTCCTGGAATCTGCATGCCCCCACTCCTGCCCCCGCCTCAGTGCACCTCCAAACTCATCACTCGCCCTGACGACACTGAAGATGTCGTCAAGGAGCGGCTACGCGTTTACCATCGTCTGGTATAAATTGGTTTGCCAATTATATTGTCTGTTACCGTGTGCTAATTTCACCGAAAATGCAGATGATACATGAGGTGGGTTCAAATGTCTCATGTCTCTCAGTTTCTGGATGGGTCCACCTATCTAAAAAAATAGTAAAAAGTTTCCAAAAAATATAAAATTTGGTCTCCAAACACATTTTAATATGGAGATCATGTTGATCAATTCGGATCGATTGTTTGTACTTTGAAAACGGAGATAAAGGATGTGAGGCATGAAACTATGAAAGACATGAGGCATTTTAACCCTCATGATGTATTGTTGCAAAAACTTCGGATATTGTTTTCTGTGTCCTATGAAATGAGAATTATTTGTAATAACCCTGCACCACATGGACAGTGATCCAGGTGAATACTGTCTAAAATTTCTTATGTTTTTGCTTTCAGTGTGAACCAGTGGAGGAATTCTATCGAGCGAGAGGGAAGCTTCTAGAATTTGATCTACCTGGTGGAATTCCCGAGTCATGGCCAAAGCTGCTGCGAGCTCTTCACGTAGAGGATCTGGAAAATAAGTAAACAGCCTCAGCTTAATTTGACATGAAAATTTGGCAACTCTAGGAATTTATGGGTTTGTATCATGTATATGTATGTGGATGAATAGAAATTCTACAAAAAGAAAATATTTTTTCATGAGTTCATAAGCTGGGATGCTCCATCTGTACAGTGTAACATTGGATGCATTATTCCCCCCATTTAGAATTTCTCGTTTGTTTAAAACTAAAGGTCCAAAAGCTTTTATTGTGTTTATTTGTTTAAACAAACTAAAGAAATCTGTCCGAATTTCATTTGCAAGTGCGCTTGTAAAATTTTGATATGTCATTGCAGTTTATCGTTGTTATTTTTTTTTAATCACAACTTGACAAATGATGAGCACATCCTTCCCCTCTAGTAGGGGTGCAAACGGGTCGGATATTATCCGACCGTATCCGCATCCGTATCCGAAAATTAGATACGGATATCCGATATCCGAATATCCGTGCGGATACGGATACGGATATGGTTTTGAATTTTAATTATCCGTATCCGAATAGTAGATAAATATCATATAGTTTACTATATATTATGAAAATATTTATGTATATATATACGGATATCCGATATCCGATCCGTATCCGTATGTATCCGTCTAATATCCGATCCGTATCCGTATCCGAAAAATAAAAGCGGATACGGATATGGTTTTACCACTATCCGATCCGTATCCGATCCGTTTGCACCCCTACCCTCTAGTACTGACAAGTAATTTATTCTCTAGGGTGGTGTTTGGTTGTGGACTAAAACTAAGGTGGTCTAAGTTGGTTATTTTAACTTAGGTTGGTTTAAATTATTTATGTTTGGTTATGCCTAAAGTTATGAGGAGGGGTGAAATGGTTAAAGGTGAATGACAGTGGGTTCCAGTGGCTTAAAATTGAAAAAAAATTTAAGGCACCTTAGGCCTGTTTAGGTTGGACTAAATTTAAAATTATTTCATGTTAGGCCAGTCAATTTAAATCGCATTTGGTGGAATAACAGTGGCCTAAAAGTCTTTTAGTCCACCTTTAATCCACAACTAAACATGGTGTCTACATTTCTCATCACCTAAAATGAGATATTTGATAATTTATTATTTTGACAATCTTCAAATAAAATAAAATTTGAAATTCAAATCTACATGTCATGTTTATAAAGTATGATGAGATTTGATTTATATTTTATCGTTCATCAAAGTGACTTAAAATTTAAACGATACGAAATTAACAGTTCTAGATACATTATTAAATAAGAGTGAGACTATGGTGCTATGCATAGCACCAATGGCTAGTGTACTATGGCTCAATATGATACTTTTTAAAATCCTAACGGTCGATCCGAACCGTTCAATGTGATATTCATATGAATATGTACTTGCAAACTAAATTTTATATTTTTTCGATTTTTTTTACTATTTTTTTAGATAGGTAGAAAAATCAGTGTTTTTTGAAAATTCCGGACCATCAAAATTCTACCTATCTAAAAAAATAGTAAAAATTCGAAAAAAATATAAAATTTAGTTTGCAAGTACATATTCATATGGTTATCACATTGAACGGTTTGGATCGACCGTTTGAATTTTAAAAAGTACCATATTGAGCCGTAGTACACTAGTCATCCGTGCTATGCATAGCACTATAGCCTCACTCATTAAATAATATATAGTTTACATAAATTTGATCGTTAGACTATCCATACATCCAAAGATCAATTAACATTTTAGTTTACATAATTTCCAAATGTAAATATGATTTAATTTGCAATAGATTAGGTAATTCTGAATAATGATGAAAAAATTATTCTAATAAAGAAGGGTTAAATTCTGTGTACCCTCTAACTGTCTAACACAATCTAATTCCATCTCCCTCCATAGTTCAATGTAAATCTTACTGATCATAACTTCCAACCCTTTTTTATTTACCTTAAAATTATTATTCATTAACTACGCCGCAGTAAACGAGTAACCAGTACCTGACCATGTAAAATAATCACAACCGGACCAAAATCAATCTGGTACCTATTTGAAATATAAGAGGCCCGCTTTAAGATTCATATCATATTAAAACTGAACTGTAAAATCTTTTCTATAGAATCCTTCAGTGCTTTTTACTACAAAAGGAATAGCAATCTCCTAAATTTTTACAGACAAAATAGCCAAAATTACTAATTTCTATTAGCTTTCGAGGATTGGCCAAATACTAGCAAGATACATACAAAAAGCATAGCATTGGCAATTACTGAGTGTCAGGAACTTAACATCTGCAAGTACCAGTGTCTCAAAACTATCAAAACGATGGTTACTATTATCTTTAAGCAATCTAAACACTGGTCTTGAAAGTGTCAAGTTCAGGAGAATTAAAATTTATAGGTGTCAGAGGGTCTCTTGCATCTTCATTTTCTGAATCAATCGGCCTGCCAGCAACTGAGCTCTTTTTCAGGTTTGATTTCCCTTTTACCTGTGTAAGTGAGAAGTGAATGCATCATTATTACCGGTTTTCTATAATAAGATAATCGTGCTGGTGTTTATTTTATCATCTGTTCATTTTAAAATTCCCATATATTCATCGCTCACAGAGTAAAGATTTAACGGGTAAATCTTCCTAAATCCAAGCAGGAAATTAAGGTGAGCTTAAGCTCACTAAGGGATTTTGTGGGTATAACTTCAACAACAGTCGGACTACCTTCAAACAACAATTTCTAACAGTTGATCAAGTACTTTTTTTGTAGTAAGATCAAAAGGTCAAAAAATATTGAAAAATGAACACCAAAATAACCTATTGACCTCCATTTTCCAACCTTTTGATCAAGTACAAAACCAACTCCAAAAGTCTACAACTTCAGAATGGAAACGCATGGCTTGCGAAATAGATTAAGATCAATGGGTAAACTTCATCATTTGAATCAGATATGCTTGTCTTATGTTCAATTAACATGGATAGACTCATAGAAATTCACCTGATTCCATATTTGTTAACTAAGAAAGCACCAATAATCAAGGATTAACGAACCTACCATGTTGCTGGATATTACTTGTTACTACTGCCATAACAGCCATTTCCTTTTACTGTACTATTCTTTTTTCTATGGTATTTCACTTTCTTTTTTCTGACTAAAAAAAATGGAAAGTCGTATTAAAGAACATGACCTAAAAACATGGTTTCAAACAGTTAAAATTGTTTACGATCTACTCACCTTGGCAGAAGAACTAGCTGAAAGTTTAGCATCATACCCCCCTGGGCGCCTCTTCAACTGCTCCATCAATCGCTTATTCTCCCTTTCAAGCATTTTGTTTTCTTTGGAGAGCACCACAACCTTAAATATAATAAACAATAATGCTGTCAAGATATATTTGAAAGCTGACATAAATTACAAAAAGAACAAATTCATAGTTAAACTAAGAAATCCCTGAGAAAAAAACTTGCAAAATTTCATGTAAATAAATAGAAAGTCCCAAACAAGCCATTCATGTCAGTGTTGAGTTGTGTCTAACTGGGTGAATCATTTCGGGTTTTTAGTTCACTGCATGTGTTGGTCAAATTTACTCGGTCATTCAGGCTCATTTATCTTGGCTCAGTAAACATTTTGGTTCAAAAATTAAGTACCAGATTTTGCCAGATCTAAAATCTGATAAGAGCCACAGATCCAAATATATAAAATGCAGGGATCTCTTCTGTAATAGTTAAGTTTCAAATGTATTATTAACCTCTTCCTCAGCTTTGTTGAGATTGACTAGAAGCTGTTCCTTCTCCACTTTCAGTGTTTCAACCTTAGCGGCTAAATCCAACTGCAATGCGGTAAGAGCCATACACCAAGCAACAGTTAATTTTGGCAAATACCAGAAACCAATTGAAAGCTTCTTTTTCTTTTTTATATTTTAAAATAACGGATTGTACCATTTAGGACACTAAATATCTCCTACCAAAAGTGATAATTAAGTGATGTTATTGATGTTGTGACCAGACAAAAAATTTATTGCTGTTTTAAATTTGCCCTCTTCCCAATACTATCTCAACATTGACCTGACAAAGGTTTCGCCAAACCTAAAAATTTTAAAAAAAAATTCTTCTTTCTTTGGAAAGTGCTAATATCAACTAGTGAACACTAATTTCTTATAAACCATAATAAAATTGCAGGTACACTAGGTACTGACTAGAATATAAAACTAAAATACCGTACAAATTTCAAGGTCTTATCCAGTGCATAATCTAAAACATAAGGAGAAACATGCAATAAATCTATACACAACATAAAACAGTTAAATCGATAGACTGGCAGTTACCCGGGTGCTGTCCGTGAGCTTGGCATAAAGCTCGTCATTTTCCCTCTCCAATTCATCACAGGCCTCAACAGTCCGTTTGAAGCCTTCTTCTAACTTGGTATGCTTCTCTTCCAACTCAGCATATTCTGAGAGAATCTTTTCTTTCTCCTCAATAGACCTCTTTAAACCTTGTGCATTCATGCCTGCCTCGGCCTAATAAGAGACAGCAACGTTTTACTTATAATTTCTTTGATTGAATATTGGACAGGAAATCGAAGGATCAAGAAGAAGACGCAAGAGGCAACAGGTGACTGGATGCCGCAAGCTGATGCACTGGAGATTATTCCCCTTCGGGTCTGGCTGCCTGGTGATGACCAGCTGATTCCCAGAGTAGAGGATACTCCTCCTTCCCCTTCCCCACCTCCAGCCTGACAGCCACTGAATTTTATCTTACTCCAGTACTTTTGTGAATACATCTATGATGTTATGTTTTGGATAGTTCTTCCGTATTTTGGTTAGTTGCATACTATGCGTTTTTGGGTCATGTTTTTGCTGGTATGCATGAGATAGGGTTCGACATTATGAGTATTTTTCAGTCTAGTATATTTTGGAGCGGATATGCAGCGCTCAGAATTTTATTAGTTGTAAGTTAACCCTGTTTCGTAATGAAACCGGGCTCCGGCCTTTTTACCAAAAAAAATAAAATAAAATAAGAGACAGCAACGAATATGGCAAATTGTAGGTAACTACAGTAGATTTTTTTTTTATATATTACACTGGTGAGGTACAATTGAAACTCAATGTGATGATTCAACACTTAATTGAGGCGTAAAAAGCCTTTTCTGGCAAAAAAATTGAGAAAACTAGTCATAGCAGTATATGATGGATACCTTTTAACAGTACAAGAAGATTAAATCCTTAAATAGTATCATGATATCTCATACTTCAAAGAATTGTATGAACTAATGACCTGATCTTGCATCCCTAAAATTAGAGATAAATCTACATGTAAAGAGAAAAATTAGAGAAAAGAAAATGCTTAGAACCTTAAATCATACCTTGGCCCGAAGGAAGCGATCTTCAAGCTGGAAAATCTGGCTCTGGAGGCGATGGCGTATGTCTTCCAGTGCCACAATCTTCAGATGCGCATTCTTTTGTGAGATCGGTAAACCAAGCGACATCTCTATCGACTCTTTTATGTAATTATCAGTCTCAGGTGGAATCTCCATGCCTAAATAGGTCTGAACTCTCAAAATGAAAATTTCGAATTGTGCTAAAACCCCTACCCCTCAAGTCCCCGAAAAGAAAACGAAAAGTAAAGGCAAAGATGATGAGAGAGATAAGATCAAACCTGAAGTATCTTGGCTGAATAGAAAATCAACCCGATGAAAAAATAAAAAAAATCGGGGGAAGGATGGGTAGAGACTCGAGACGGAGTATTTTGTAGGCGAGGGAAACTGGAACCGCCTATTTTGTGCATATAATTATTAAATTTCAATTTTCACACGAAGAGGAAGAGTTTTGTAAATCATAACGGATTCACTAAAAATACATTTCTCAAGTAAAACATGTAATGGGTCTATGAATCATTTTATCCGAGTTTTAACTACTCGCTACAAATAAAACAATAGAATCCTCAGAGACTCAAATTTAAAAATCTACAAAAATTAATATTAGTAAAATTATATTCAA
Organism: Carex kokanica; assembly: GCA_025461125.1. Lineage (NCBI taxonomy): Eukaryota > Viridiplantae > Streptophyta > Magnoliopsida > Poales > Cyperaceae > Carex > Carex kokanica. Next base: position 142,675 of record JAJGRX010000118.1, read on the forward strand.
CATGAAATCAATTAGGGGGTGTAGCTCATATGGTAGAGCGCTCGCTTCGCATGCGAGAGGCACGGGGTTCGATTCCCCGCACCTCCACTTGTAATATTTTGCTAATCGGAAAGACCGGTCTACAAAATTCCTTCTTTTACTAGAAAAATACCACTTTTATAATTTCGCATTTAATCGGGTCCTTCTTTAATCCAATCATGCCAGCTTATTTTGTCGAAACTAGAGTACTTTCTAATATAATTTCTTTGTCAAATTGAAAGTTGTTCGATCTAAAAACAAAATCAGATAGTGGTCAAACAAAGCTGTATAAATTGTCATCGCATGCTTCGATCTAATCTGTACAAAGCTTATTTTTTCCTCTCATCAGACATCTTGTTTTTTGCTTTTAAAAATGTACGACATAATGTGAAGTACCTTCTAATTGTGTTGCTTCGATTTAAAGGTTTTCAATCAAAATTATTTCCAATCACAATGTGAATGAAGTTCAGATTGATTTTGATAGTTTTGCTACAGTACTTCCAATTATATTCTCAATTTTGGTTTGAAACTCAAACTCCAATTGTACCTTTTGGTACCGAGCATAAACTGTACTGTACCAGTGCGTTTTACCTGTGTCTTGCTGATTGATGCGCTCCTCATTGGTACCAGTGCTCTATTGTGACAAATCTAGTTTGAGTTTGGAATAATCTAGTTTGGAATAGTACTACTAGTCGGTACCAGTGCTCTATTATTACAAATATAATTTGGGTAATAGCCTAACAGGAAGGGTTCAAATAGCGATAGTGGTGGGTGATGGGGCAACACAAGCAAAGCGTTGTGAAGCATTGCTGAAGATTTTTTTTTTTTTTTGTTAATAGCTAGTTGTAAGCGGGACTCAAACTCTCGACCTTTGGGTAACCACAATCCTAGAACCTTTTCTCCTAGCCAACTGTGTTACCGCCCCATCTCCGAAGCATTGCTGAAGTTGCAAAATCAATTGGATATATTCTTCAAAGAATTCGTTTTAAATTTGTTGTTTTGAAGGGTACAAGGATCATTGTAACTAATACTCTGAGAAGATAATTGAAGGTGGCACTAAAGTTTCTTCTTTTATTGTTTTTAAAGGAGGTGTATTCATTTTTTATATACTTGGTGTTGTTTTCGATATGGCATTTATGTTTACGAAATTTGAGTAGTTTGTGGAGAATATGTTCCAATTTGAGAAGTAGCTTGTGTTTTAGGGCTGATTTGATGCATTCCAGCGAAGTACTAGGTTACTGATTTTGTTAACCTCTGATGATTGGTTTTGGTAGATTTGTATGTTTGTGCTTGTACAGTACCAGTATACTGGTACGCCATATGTGATGCTAGAATTTCGTTTCAATTTTTTCACTGGTCGGAACTGGTTTGAGTGCAATTTATCTTTCATTTGAGTGTATTTTTATTCCTTTATCATAACCAATCTACAATATCCCTACTTTTTTCATAAACCGTTATATACATACAATTTTGTAACACAAATTCAAACATAACAGATAGCAGCAATAACATCAATTCTACAACAACATTAAAGAAATTACAAAAATCCCATAAGTTAGCTAGATAATACAACAAAATCTTCTCAATTCAACACAACAGAGATTGATCAACAGTGTTGTTCGAAAACAGCCATAGTACATAAAAAATTTCAAATGCCACGACAACTCTAGTTCATATAGAGTTCATATTCAAATAGACAAAAGAAAAAGCTTAATACAAACAAGAACATAGTCTGAAAACACGTTATCATTTTCATTTTCAAATTCACTATCAAATTCACTGTCATCTTCATGATCAAGCAACACAGAAGCTTGTGCTCGACCATTGATGTCAATACCATCCTTTATTCTCTACAATTGAAAGAAAAGTAAGAACATGTCAATTCAACAATATGAAACAAAATTATTCAGAAAGTATCACTTCCTTTTTAGAAGGTTTCATAAGACTAGAACAAAATCTCAAAACATGCTGTCATTTTCCTTCTCAAATTCACCGTCATCTTCATGATCGTGCAATAAAGAACCTTGTGATCGAACCTTGGTGTCAATACCATCCTTTATTCTATACACTTGAAAAAAGAAAAGATAAGAACACATCAATTCAACAATATGAAACAATATTATTCAGAAAGTATCACATTTTTTTTTTACAAAACAGTAAGATAAGAAGCTAAACTATACCTTTGAACACGATTGCATGTTGGGGGCTTGGGGCCCACTTTTTATGGCAATAACTACAAGCTGCAAGAATTACATTTCAATGTAACAATTGATACTGAGAAAGGTGCCATCACTGAGAGGGCCACAGAATTAGAAGGTTCGTCTACTTGTAGTAATGCTCTTATTTGCAAAGAATTGATGATATCATAAAAGAAAAAAACTTCTAATTCTTAATATAAACGGGCTACTAACAATTATTGCTCTCTAATCCTTTTACTATAAAATTTGGGAAGAGTAATGGATTGAATTGTTAACACCAATTTGTTGATGATCTTGAAATCTAAATATTGTTGAATCAATACTAGCTAGTAGCCCGTTTATATCAAGAACTAGAAGTTTCTTCTTGTATGGCGACACAATAAGGACATTACTACAACAGACGAACCTTACAACTATGTGGTCCTTTTAGAAATAACATCTTCCTAGATAGTGAGCTTCAAGTTCTCACGGTGGTGATGCGCTAGACGGCTTCTTCTCAGGGAAGAGAAAGAGAAGGAGCGAGCCGGGGGCAGAGATAAGGAGGGCGTCGGAGGAGAAAGAGCGAGGCGGCGGGGAAGAGAGAGAGATTGGAATGTCTTGTGGGTTTAACCCTAACGGAGGCTATTTGTTTGGTGGGCATTAATTAGTTATCAAACCTGTTCTATATGGAGTTATGGACCGATCATACTTCAAACTTTCGAAGTATACTAATTCAGTAAGAGGAGGGTTAAAATGCACCGTTGGATTTGTGCCCCAACCATACCTCACATCTATATCTTTGTTCTCAAAGTTCAAACAGTCGATCTGAACCGCTCAATATGATCTCCATATTAAAATGTGCTTAGAGACCAAATTTTATATTTTTTGAAAATATTTTACTATTTTTTTAGATAGATACAAAATCATTACTTATGGGCCATCCAAAAACAGTGATTTTGTACCTATCTAAAAAAATAGTAAAAAAATTTCAAAAAATATAAAATTTGGTCTCTAAGCACATTTTAATATGGATATCTTGTTGAACGGTTTGGATCGACTGTTTGAACTTTGAAAACGGAGATATAGATGTAGGGTATGATTGGAACACAAAACCAACGGTGCATTTTAACCCTACTCTTATGAGAATTACTGAATGAGTAGGGTTAAAATGCACCGTTGGTTTTGTGCCCCAACCATACCCCACATCTATATCTCCGTTTTCAAAGTTCAAACAGTCGATCCAAACCGTTCAACAAGATATCCATATTAAAATGTGCTTAGAGACCAAATTTTATATTTTTTGAAATTTTTTTTACTATTTTTTTAGATAGGTACAAAATCACTGTTTTTGGATGGTCCATAAGCAATGATTTTGTACCTATCTAAAAAAATAGTAAAATATTTTCAAAAAATATAAAATTTGGTCTCTAAGCACATTTTAATATGGAGATCATGCCATATTTAAAATACTTTTCCCACTCCTGCCATATTTATTGGGCTGCATTGTTCTAAATCAGACTATAGTTGGACCATGTTATAAGGCACAATAAATTTGAAACGGACTAGACAAACATGTTGTTGTTGAGATTGCAAATAAGCAAAAATAAAATGTCCATAAGTGAGACTTGAAAATCTAGTAAGGGCCTTTTTCTGTTAAGTCAAGAGCATGCATTGTTCATAAAAGCAACATATAATATTTTTTTGTTTTATCTATACATATTTATGTTCTGTTATATACACGCTAATTGCACATTGCACAGTGCACAGTATATGTGACTCAGCATCAAATTAATAATCGATGGTTAGAGGCAGAGCCAGTAAGAAATACTGGAGATTAATTGGTAAAAAAATTATACTTGTACATAATTTTCTATACAGTTTAGACTTAGAATAAAATGTTAGAGGTACTATAAAATTAATCTTTATTCACAGCAATAAATTTTACATAATTAATTTTCATTTATATTTAACTCCAATAATTAAAAAGTCCGGTTCCGCACTTGTTAGTAATAGTACTTGCTAGGATGGTCTTTCAGAGAACAAACTAAGGATCCAGTCCGGATTCTAATTGATTAACTCAACGGGACTGGAATTGGATGCGGACACTGCGTGTAAAGTTAGATAGGATGGATCTAATTTGAGCCCGTAAAGGAAATTCTTGTTCTTAATTTTAAGAATCATTAAAATCAATTTTAAATGATTAATTCTAACTTTGACCTTTACCTACTTTACGAATCATCACGTATTTATACGTCAACTTTGTAAAAAATATATAGTTAAAGTAAATTTCAATTGTAAGAAAATAACTAGCGGCTACTTTGTATTTTATACAGAAATCATATAAAAATATGTACAGGAAAAATTGAGTTCGGTCGATCTGAGAAAGCATGGACTTTTGCCTATACGGGGTGAGTGCAGAGAAAAAAGAAGAGGAAAAGAACGAAATTTCTTTGGTTTTTTCTCCGAAGAAAATAGTGCAAAGTACCAACAGAGAGAGAATGGGAAGCACAGCTGCACAGTATGGGGATCTTTCATTTGGTTCCAGTCACATGGGAATTGACAGTAAGAAGGGACCAAGGGGAGGACTAGGGGTCATTTTCTCATATGAAACTGAGTGCTTGAGAGACTCCTTCCGGCTTCCATGTGTTGGAGATATCAAGATGTGATTTATACTTCTCTATTCTCTACAAAATTGTGTGCATCATTTGTTCCAGTTCAGATTATACTTTGTATACAAAAAACATCGAATGCTTGATTTCCTAGCTACATGTGGGAGCTATTAATTAAGATTTTGAGGAAATTGGTATTGTCTACGTTGATTCCGAAGAATTCACATCTCCTCAGGTTACCGAACTGAGTACAATTGAACTTAACAGCTCAAAATTGTTATTTTTAACCTGGCACGAATCTCAAAGCACAAATAATACTGCCCCTGCACCATCCTAAACAAGCACCGGCTGAAAATAAATTTGGGATACCTGGGAGGATACGAATCCGATTCAGAGAGGATTCTTTGTTACGGTTACTGATAATATTTCTAATAATCATTTGTTCGAGCGCTGATTATCCTTTGTATACAAAAAACATCAAATGATTGATTTCCTAGCTACATGTGGGAGTTATTAATTAATATTTTTGAGGAAATTGGTATTGTCTACGTTGATTCATAGGAATTCACATCCCCTGAGATTACCGGACTGATTACAATTGAACTGGTCCAAAATTGTTATTTTTAACTTGACACGAATTTCAAAGCACAAATAATACTGCCTCTACGCCATCCCGAGCAAGTACCGGCTGAAAATAAATCTAGGGTACCTGGGAGGATACGAATCCGATTCAGAGAGGATTCTTTGTTACGGTTACCCATAATATATTTTATATTAGAATTATGAATTACTGAGACTACTATAATTAGGTAATCTGGATAATTTTCAAAATAAAATTCAAATATGTAGTAACGATTTGGGAAATTTTTTATCTATAGAAATTATTAAATACAGATGTACGGAAACAGAAAGAGTACCTCATTTGCAACAAATATAGAAAGATCTGACTCAATGAGTCCGATTCAAAATTTATGGATCGGTCTCAATGGTCCAGATCCATCGATATATATATATATAGAGAGAGAGAGAGAGATGAGTTATTGTGCTTTGCAAAGTAAAGCAAACGTTTTATTTTGGACTCTTTTTCGGATTTTCAAAGTCCAAACAGTTGATCTGAACCGTTCAAGTTGATCTACATGTTGAAATGTGCTTGGATACCAAATTTTATATTTTTTGAAATTTTTTTACTATTTATTAAGCCACTTTGAAAATTGCTGATCACATGGTCCAGAATTTTGTTGCACTGTTTTTACTGTTCACCCGGATCAGCAATTTTCAAAGTGGCTTAATAAATAGTAAAAAAATTCCAAAAAATATAAAATTTGGTATCCAAGCACATTTCAATATGTAGATCAACTTGAACGGTTCGGATCGACTGTTTGGACTTTGAAAATCTGAAAAAAGCTCGAAATAAAACGTTCGCTTTACTTTGCAAAGCACAATAGCTCATCTTTATATATATATATTGATGGGTCTGAACCATTGAGACCGATCCATAAATTTGAATTTGGATCAGACTCATTGATTCAGATCTTTCTATATTTGTTGCAAATGAGGTACTCTTTTCTGTTTCCGTACAGCTGTATTTAATAATTTCTATAGATAACAAATTTCCAACGATTTGTATGATTAGAAACCGCACCTATGAAAATGATGCGATTTTGTACGTGATTTATCGATCTCAAGTGATTTAATTTTGGTAATGATTTTAATTTACAAATTTTTAGTGTACTGTTAAATATTCCATCTTAGTAATCGATTGACGACATTTGTTGATTAAATCGATTGATCCGGTATTATTTATTTTTTATTACCTGTTTCTTAATTATAGGACACGATTTGAATGCAATTAATTTATTATAAATTCAGAAAATTAAATGGGGATTTGACTAGGGGTGTTCAAATGGGTCAGTTTATTCGGTTTTAAACCGAACCGACAAATTTTGGTTTAATTGGATCGGTTGTTCGGTTTAAATGGTTCGGTTAGGTTTAGTTTTTGAAGAAGTTCAGTTTAAATGGTTCAGTTCGGTTTTGGAATCTCCAAATCGTTTGAACCGAACCAACCGGTTTAATAAAAAATAGATCAGTTTATCAAAAAACCGGCTTGTGTGGTTATCAAAAATGTTATCCAAATCGGTTTGAACCGAACCAACCGATTTTGAAATGTTTATTTGTAACTTGAAATGTTTGTATTCGGTTCAACTGATAAACCAAAGTTTAAATCGGTTTAGTCGGTTCAGTTTTAGATCGGTTTGGAATTTTAATTCAGTCAGTTCGGTTGAATTTTCAAAATTCGGTTCAAACTGCGGTTCAGCAAAAAAATTCAGTTTGACCCGAACCAACCGGTTGAACACCCCTAGATTTGACCGTCATGTGATGCGATAAATGGGGAGATGATGCGATAAATGGGGATTTGACCGTCATGTTTGACCGGAGACATCTATCATTTGCTGTTGCGTTTGGGGCTGTTGTCAGGCGCACTGATGCCGACATTTTTATTAATACCCTAAGTCGATAAAAAATTATTAAAATTACCCATGCCCCCAAATCTTTATTAAAAATACCCATACCGGCCAATAATTGGCCGGTACCGATTAAAAAGCCAAACCGGCCAATAATTGGCCGGCCCCGTGCTTTAATGACTTTTTACTGTTTCAGCCCCTATATTAACCCCAAATTACTCACCTTCTTCCCACAGCTGAAGAGGCAGAGCCAGCAGAGGCAGCAGAGGCAGCAGCGTCCAGGTATTTTTTTTTTTTAATTATTTTAATTATTTTTTATTTTTAAATGTTTGTAATTAATTGTAATTAATTGTAATTAAAGTTAATTAACTTCATTAAAATTAATGTTAATTAGTTTTAAATAGTTTAAATTCTTTTAGATTAAGTTCAATTAATTTGAATTAATTTTAGTTAGTTGTAATTTTTTTTAATTTAATTAAATTAATTGTAGTTGAGTTTAGTTAAGTGTAATTAATTAATTTTACTTAATTGTAAGTAATTAATTTTAATTAATTGTAATTAATTAAATTTACTTAATTGTAATTAATTAATTACAATTAATTAAAATTAATTAATTTAATTTAATTTATTTTAGTTAATTTTAATTAATTGTAATTAATTTATTTTAATTAATTGTAATTAATTTATTTTAATTAATTGTAATTAATTGTAATTAATTTATTTTAATTAATTGTAATTAATTGTAATTAATTAATTTTAATTAATTGTAATTAATTAATTGTAATTAATTGTAATTAATTAATTGTAATTAATTAATTGTAATTAATTAATTGTAATTAATTAATTTTACTTAATTTTAATTAATTAATGTTACTTAATTTTAATTAATTAATTTTACTTAATTTTAATAAATTTTAAGAAATTTATTTTAATAAAATTATTTTATAAATTTATTTTAATAAATTTTAAAAATAAAGTAATTTTAATAAATTAATTTAATTTAATTCATTTTAAGTAATTAATTACTTTTAATTAATTTTAATTAATTGTAGTTAATTTTATTATTTAATTTTAATTAATGAGAATTAATGAAAATTAATTTTAATTAATAATAATTAATTGAAATTAACTAAAATTAGTTAAAACTAATTGAACTTTATTTAAACTAATTTTCTTTATTATTCAGTCACTGTGTAAATTAGTAACCTGACAAATGTTTATCACTTTCAAAATGTAGTTCGATCACAATGCCATTGATTTCTATACACTGTGGTGGTAAGCTTGAACATAATGCAGACGGACCTTATTACAACAGAGAACCAATTGCTTCGGTTATGGTTGACGATAATATATCTCTGTTGGACTTGAAAGTCACAATTTTCGGTTACACCCGTTTTAATCCAGAAAGATGCAACCTTGAATTGGGGACCCGAGTGTGTAATGGAAACACCGGGAAATATGCACTTGCGAAAATAACAGATGAAAATACCTGGAGAGGGTTGTGTGGGCATTTTAAGGCCAACGGAGATTTTGTAATAGAGATCTATGTTAGAAGAGTTCCGAGAGAGGCAGGGGTTGGTAGTTCTAGTCAATGCTCAGTTGCAATGGAGACTCCCGTCGTGCCCCCAACAGAACGAGAAAGCAACTATCCACCTATTTACCCAGAAACGAACTATCACCCCACTTACCCAGAAACGAACTATCACCCTAATTACCCAGAAACGAACTATCACCCTACTTACCAAGAAACCATCTATCCACCTACTCACCAAGAAACATACTATCCAACTACTAACCCGGAAAACTACTATCTAACTCCGCCGCAACCACGACCTCAACCAATACTCCGAATTTGTTCCCCACCTAGACCCGTGCATGAGGAGCCTTTACCATTCCCAGGCCCAGTACACGATGAAGTTGGGTCAGATTTTGAAAATATCAATGAACTAATTAAAAATATAGTCAACAATGCTAATTATATAGTCACCAATGCTAATTATACTTAATTAAAAATATATTGACCTAAATCATAAACTATATACCCTAAATTTGACTAATTACTCTAATTACTATTTAATTTCAACTATTTCTACTAATTATACAAATTATGGTAATTACTAACAATTTCTAACATTTTACAACTAGTTTACTCTAAAAAATAAATTCCAACAAATAATAGGGACTTACTTGCAAATCTGGGAGGAGAGGGAGAAATCCGGGAGAATCTGCTCAATCGAGGAGAGAGAGTGTGAAATTTGACGAAATGAATTGTGAGAGAGAAGAGGGAGTGTGCATGCCAATTTATAGAACCGAATTAACCTCGGAACCGGCCAATTATTGGCCGGTTGGGGCTCTTTAATCGGAACCGGCCAATAATTGGCCGGTTGGGCTCTTTAATCGGATCCGGCCAATAATTGACCGGTATGGGTATTTTTAATAAAGATTTGGGCCGGTGGTTATTTTTAATAATTTTTTATGGACTTTGGGTATTAATAAAAATGTCGGCACTGATGTCTCCATAGATAGATGGACGGCTGGGTGGGTGTCTGGGGCTGCTTCCTGACTCCCACTGACGTTTCCAAACAGTGGAGCAAGCAGCTTATTAGATTCTCGTCAATCATATATAAGAAACAATTAATTACTATTAAATTCATGGCTGAACTGTTACCTCATAATTGACTGACAATATATGTATGCCCAATTCATATTTGTAAAGCCAATTTAAGCACTGCACATCAGAGAAATTTCATATAAATTAATTATGTTAACTAAAACCAATCAACAAATTCAGAGAAATTTTATATTTTCTGAGAAGTACAGGATGTGGTTTCAAAAAGAACACAGATGAATGAGTAAAGGGAATTATTTTATTCGTAGAACGTTGAACATGCTTACTGTGAATTTAGCATACACCATTAAAGAAAATAAAACTTTTATTTTTACTAATGGTATGTTTAGGCTTTGCTAAAAAGAAAAATCTATTTACGATAAAACAAAACTTTAATATGAGGTGATTTCAGTGAAAAAGTATTGTATTCATCAATTAGAAATTTTGAATATAAATAAATATATTTACAAATATATAATTAAAAACAACACAGTTATTAGCATCTCGAGAAATGAGAACATAGCAAGTTTGATAAGCATGAGACCTACTTTTTGGTCCAACGGGCTTCAGGACCGTCTGATCCGTTTTAAGATCTATGTGCATGAAAATTAAAACAAACACGCACGAATTTTAAAACGGACTGCACACATCTTAGAACGAATTAGACGGTAATTGAACCCATTAAATCAAAATAGGTCTGATAAGCGCTCGTCGGACCTGCTCTTCTCTCCTGGAGAAATACAGAAAAATAATATTACATGAAAATGAGAAAGTATAGATTTCAATGAACAACCTCATCCTCGTCAGTAAAAGTTTTCCAAACTACCTTTTCACCATAGAAAATTCTCCCCGTTAGCTGCAAGAATCAATTCCAACAGTAAATCTGGCTTAAAAGCGATATCAAAGCAATTTAAGTTTACAAAGTTACAACCACAAAAACAAGTCATTTTCATTCTTTTTGAGTTACTAAAAAACTACTTTCCAGCATCTTCCAAGCATCCTTCCGTCACAATCATTCTTTTGGGTCACTGTAATTGCACCTGAACCTCGCAATTATTTTTATTTTTACAAAAAAGATAAAAGAGTGAAGACCTCACTAAAACGCCCTTTTACTGTCTGCTCTTCCTTTTTCTACTGCTGCTGACAACACTTCCACAAAACTTTTGTGGTTGCAAACTTACGCTATTAGCATATTACTGTTTGTTGCAACTCTCAAACAGTTTTTGATTGGGTAACTTAAAGGGTTTCATTAATACCTAGATGGACAAATTTAACCCAGGCGCTGGGACCGTCTGTGTTGGTGTTCGGCGAGGATAGCGGCGCAGGCCTATATAATTACAGGGGTATTAACGGGAAATTAATTTGTTTAGTCTTTGGTCAAACAACCTTCACTCCGGCTCTGGCCGCATGACAACCGAGATTGTCAGTCCCTCTCCTGACACAATACGAATAGATCTAAATACACACAAATTTTGTACAAAAAAATTACGCTGGGCTTTTATATAGATTAATTGTCAGAAATTTTGACCGTATACTTCCCCGTGCTAATCAAAGAGTGTAAATAACTCTAGCTCACTGTAGTTGTCTTAATTCGCATCGAAAAGATGAACACCCGCATGAAGCAAATAGGCAGACAGAGGAACTTTCTGAAGGACGGAAATACCCCTCTGATTGAGAAAGGGACAAATCGAGGGAAAGCGACAAGGGAGCGGTCCTCTCACGGTACAAACCTCTCTGGGGCATCTCCGTAGTAACAGTTACGACCGAGGGTAATTACGTCATTTCGTAAATAAAGCTGTTACCGACTGGGCCCTGCTGTGTTTGACTGCAGACTTGGAAGGGCTGCCTTTTTCACTTGCTTTTGATTGGCCAGCGTTAGGTATCAGATTCTGTGAAGCTGACAAGTGTGGCCTACTCATGTGCGAGGATACAAGTTAGCTGTAAAAGTGATTATGCACAGGGTGCAGCCCTCCGGCTGTAACTCTATGTCGTGGTGCTTATTATATCATGTGGTGGGACCCGGTACGGACACTTAACCTTTTGTTTTACTATAGAGATTCTCCTTTTCTTTTTCATATTCTGCATTAATTGCAAAACTTTTACTTAAGATTTAGTATCTTTAACAGCCATATTTTTGACAGGCCGTTCCTATTTTGTATTTTTTTTTTTTTTAATCATGTAGGCAAATTGGAAACATGACAGCTCATCCGAAATGAATTCTGATTGAAATGAAATAACGATGACACTCGAGAAACTTTGATGTAATTAAAAAACAATCCAAACTGGAATACAGCGGTATCATCATTTAACAGCACAAACACCAGTGTCAGAAAGTGGGTCCACGAGGCAGGATCACGAGGCAGTGTCATCCTACTCATTATATGCCTCACAGAACCCAAGACCACATTGGTAATCAGAGACAAAAATATTCTTAAAAAAACAAAACAACGAAAAAGTGATCACTGATCAGAGACCAATATTTTATATTTTCGGGAGCCAAAAAATCACCCCAAAAATTAAATTAACAATTAGAAAATGACCCTCCAACTTCCTTCTATCTACAATACAACCCTGCGCGACTGCGCCTAACGCCCAATCACCAATCCAAATTTCTCCAGGGAATTAACAATATCCAGTAGGCCGAAATGCGGGCCCATTGACAGTGACTAAATTTGCGACAGAAGAACTGGAAGTCCATGATCTGCTCAGGTAACCGAATCATCAGGCAGCAGATCTCAACCATTGATCTGTAAAACCAAATTAGTTCAACGGCTCATATCTCCTACATGAGCGGATCTAAACCCTGTAGACTCTGAGTTACGGTGATCAGAGACAAGGGCATGGATTGCACCGGAGAGGTTATTGACAGCCGATACTAAGCTGACGAAACCCTGGTGGTGTTGCTCGGCACGTTGCTCCTCGAGCCGGAGCCGACGTTCCTCTAGATTGAGCAACTCACGATGGCGCCTTTCACGCTTCTCCTCACACGCAAGCAGCGTCCGAGCAAGAACCGTTGCGCTTCGGACGACACTTGAACCTAGACGCCTCAAACGGCGACGCTTTGGCGCTGGTTCATTGTCGTCCTCATTGTCCGTTGACTCTGACGAAGGCGACACATCTACGGCTACATCTGCATGCATGGGATTTCTTTAATACCTGATATTTAACTTTCCAATATATGTCACTCATCATAATTCTTGAAAATAATTTATCCAAGAAAAAGATTTGCCAAACAATAATTTTCATTTGAGATCTCTTAGGATCATTTTCACTACATAGAATTTTTAAAATATTGATGTTTAATGTTACCTTGTAAATATGTAATATAGTATTTCTGTTTAATATATGTATATGAGCGTATTAGATCTCCATGGTCCCAGAAACACAGTAGCAAATCTGACAGGGACATTAAATATAGTATTTCTGTTTCCTTTAAGCATTTAAAAATCTTCGAGACAACAACCAAAGCTTCTCTTCTTTTGTTTAGTACTGTTATTACATATTACAGTAACCCAAATGCTTTTAGACAATCACCTTTGGCTGTTAGATTCTCCTCGACATACGAATAATTCCAATTGTGCCCCTCTAATACATTAAAATATCATAGGTGTCCCCGAAGACATAAAGTATTAACATTCCTTTGAAAAGTATTTTTTTTAACAAAGACCCTTAATTCGAAAAGGTATTGAAAGCATCACCTGCATCATATCTGCACCTGTTTCTCTTTTGAAAACTATATATAATTACTCCAAGTGACTAACCCTTTTCTCCATGGTGAGATTTTTTTGAAGGTATATATTATTGAGACATTTTAAAGGATGCTACAGAGATTGTTTCTGATTGTTTCATGCATAATGAAACGGGCTTTACGCCTTTTTAAAAAAAGAAAAAGAAAAAAGGATGCTACAGAGATTGTTTCTGATATTACTGTTTTAATTATTTAGGACAGAGATAGGTTGGATAATTGAAAAGTACAAATAAGCTTTGATAACCCCACCAGCTCTTCTGAGAAAAGGAGGTTAAGTGGATCTGAAGTTCAGAACTAGTCATACATTAACTATTTTCTATTTCAATCTGCATTGATGCAATTATATCCTTCCTGTTTTTCCACTTTAAATAATTTGATTAATAGGCCCACCTACTCTTAACTACCTGATATCTTCACTATAGGGAATAATGCTACCAGATCGATATCCCCACCCACATATATAAATATATATATTATATACATAATATATTACTCATCAGCTAAAAGTTACAAATAGTAAACATAAATGATCACATGTGGCTCCGCATTAGTACGGAATTTACCAGATTTAAACAACTTTAGCAAAAAAATTAGATTGCTCCATTTTTGCATGCAACCCCTGATAAAAAAATAATTTCCAATGACTATAGGGCTGTCTTGCTGATTAGAATATTAAAAGGGGTTGAAATGAAAAGGAACAAGACATAATAATACAACAAAAGCCCATACCGAGTTGGTTTCCGCTCTATCCTTTTAAAGCCACCATTGAAAGCATTTGAAGAAAATGCAACAGCAGACTGTCAGCTTTTTATACAAGAAAACCCCCAAGACTAATTTAATGCTGAAATTATTGTATATCTTTTAGTAGATACAAACAGTAAAAGGCGAAGCAGAGCAGATATGAGATATGAGATATGGGTATCCTACTATCATTTAAAGAATCCGATTTGGGTAATGATTAACTCAACCACCGTCGCCTTTTATACTACTTTATTACTACTATAAAAAAATTATATAATTATTTATAGGAAACCTTAATTAATAAATAAATCAAACAATTTTAAGAGGATCATACCAGGATGTTGGCATTATTTGAAACGGCGCATACATAATTTTTGGAAGATAAGTCTTTTATTGTTTTTTTCCCTTTAGCGGCCAATGATTGCATCTTTGTCGGTTTGCTTAGTGATAATAGAAATATAGAACACTGTATGCCCTTTCTGTTAAATCTAAAACATTGCATCACTTAACACTTTTTAGATAACGCATGCATTTTTAAAGCATATAAACAGTCTTTTGTTAGTGGTCCACAAAAACTATCAATTTGTAAATTAACTGCTTTCCTAGGACATTCCCAGAAAATCTACTAAAAAACCAACCAACGCCTATCATTTTCATGAAAAATAAGAACGTAGACAAAAGAATAAGAAACGGAAATAAAAGTAAAACCATGGACGTACCAGAAAATGACGGTTGAGATTGAGCTTGAGATACCGAAGCAATTGGAGGCGGCGGTGGCTGAGGTGTCACTGCCGGCAGGGGAAAAACCGGCGACGGTTTCATTTGCATTGGCTGCGTAGATGGCGAAGGCGAAGGCGAACTCAATACCGACGGTGACACCGGAACTGTTGCCGCAGCTGTGACGACAGTCCCAGGCGACGTAGCGTGGGGTGGTGGCAAAAGTGCTAATGGCAATGCTCGCCTCGCCACACGCTTACCTAGCACATCGGTCAATGCATCGAAAACCTCTCGGGCAAGGTTTGTCGGCAAGTTCCTCTCCTTTCTCTCCGATCTCTCCATTGTCCAGTATGACGGGCAGTCTGTACCAGTGCCTGCCGCTGATATGGTAGCGACGGAACGGGACTCATAGTCGCGAACCTTTATTAATATTCCAACAAAAAAGAATAAGAATTACAATAAACAAATGATGTTTGGCATGCTAATATGCTATCATAGCAAAATATTTACAAGTTTAATATGCTACCTTTTTGTATTCGCGCAAGAGATTGTCCCACTTGTCATTGCATTGGTTCTGACTGCGGTGACAACCGTTCTTCCAGCAGTAGTTCTCGATCCATTTCCACCGCTGCTCCGCTGGGCGTCCACCAGCAGATGCCCCGCTTCCTTCGCTGTTTGCGCCTCCACTGCTACCGCCAGGATAGCGCCTCTCATCGTCAAGTCGTTTAGCCTGTATAAGTATCAGTGTCTCTTGTAAAGTCCAGTTACCCTTGCGGTACTCTCGGATCAAAGATGAAGGGGAAGTTGGAGGTGGCGGTGGAGGCGGAGGTGGTGTTGCCGTTGCCGCCACCGTGCGATGGGGGTGGTGATGGTGGTGGAGGGCTAAAGGGGAGGTGTTGGATGATGACGGGTTAGACATGGTTTTGTGGGCATTTGGATGTAGATTGTCACTGAATTAACACTGTTCGATTTTGGCGTTGCGATATGTAACAAGAAACAAGAAGCAAACGCTATGTGTTTTTGCGATGAGAGGAAGCTTTGGGAAAGTAGAGAGAAGCTAGCGGGGCTTAATAGTTTGTGTGTGAGGGGTTTGTGGTTTTGTTACGAGGGGGTTATGATGTGTGACTGTGTGAGGAGCCGAACCCATGTTATAAAATTCGCAACTATTTTTCTTGATGGGACCTCTGGAAACATAAATGATTAGTGGTCTTGGTACGATTGAAGAACTTTTCGTTAGTAAGTAAAATTGGGCCGGTTCGTTTGTTTTTCATTTCACAATAATTCATATTTCATAATATTTTTATGTTTATGGAATATTCTTTGTTAAGAATTTGTTGAATGTTTTATTTCTTAGAAGATAAGGTAATCGATGTTAATGATTATTACGTTTCCTCATTGACCCTCTTCCTTATCTTTTTCCTTTACCTTTTTCATTTATGAAGCACCAGAGCTTCAAGGACTGAGTCTCACAATGCAAAATTTTCTCTTATCAAATTTCTCAATTTCAAATGCAGAGGTTGTGTTGATGTTTGTCACACGTTCTTATTTATGCCGAAACCGTACCGAGTAATTCGAGATTCTAATGCCACTGTTGTTAAATTTTGTAACTTTGTTAACAATTTTTCAATGATCTCTTTTGTGGCTAAAGTAGGACCCAAGTATTACTCGATATTTCTACGATTTATCTGTTGGGTCGGCAAAAGCCATCGCTGGCCGTCTAGAATCGTTATTTGTTGAATCTAAAATTTATTAATTTAATGCAAAAGTGTATCTGAACAAATCTTTTTCGTAAGATATAGTAAGACTTCTTTTAGAGAGTTTTTTTCGGTTCTTTTCTCACTCGCGGATCTGATTTTGAATGATTGAGACTTGAGAGCCGATTCAGTGCGGCTTGTACGTAGGAGATGAAATCATAAATAAGCTTTAACTTGTTGACTAACATTCATAAAAATGAATATTATCTCTTTAGTTCTAGGGGTGGAACCAAGGCAGGGGCCAGCCTAGGCCCTGGCCCCCCCCTTGGCCCCAGAAAACATATAAAGCTTCTTTAATAATAAAAAAAAAATTAGTTGAAGATTACGATTGATTTCTGATTTCTGGTCCCCCCTTACCGATTATTCCTGATTCCTGAGCCCTTGGGCCCCCCTACCGATCATTTCTGGTTCCGCCACTGACTTCTACACATCAAAGATTCATATTTTAACTGACACATTATATTGAAACTAATTTTAACTGCGCGTATTGATAATTTTTTATTGAACATACAAATATTAATTGTCAATTGACAATATGTAATATATAATTATTTATGTATAAATTCAATGTTAAATTAATGTTCCAACATTTTTCAACTCGGCACGACTCAAAACAATGACAACAATCAATAATCATAAACATCATTAACCAAAAAATTAGAGAGTAATTAATTTATCGTTCATTCATAGGCCACCATAAATTACGAGAAAGGAAAAAAAAAACTATAATAAATATTACTGCAAGATAAATCAAGTCAAGAAAAATACAAAAGAAAGGGGAATAACACCAACTTTTAGTTATTCAACCGGCGTATGGATGGACAAAAATTATTATTCAAGGAAGAAGATATATAATTTAATATACAATTACAAAACATATAATCACTACTTCAAGGGCAAAATCTCGCTCTTTAAAATAGTGGATATTTCAATATCCAAGTTATATTTTATTTGTAAATGTTAATAACTCAATATTCAATCCATATTTTTGTATTTCAAAAATAAAAGCGAAATCGATAAGAACTCACTATCTCACTGTCACCCGTGTGAATCACCTCTAACTATGACAACATATACTAGTATTAGTATCGTGACTCATGCGTTGTAACAGATACATATTATAAAAAAATAAAAAATATTCAAACAAAATAACATATTTTATAAAAAAATTGACCGCCATAAATTACAAGAAAGGAAAAAAGAGAACTAAAAAAAATATTACTGCAAAATAAATCAAGTCACCAAAAAAAAATACAAAAGAGAGGAATAACACCAACTTTATGTGAGTCAAACGGTATTTAAATGGACAAACATTTTTATTCAAGTGGGAAGATATTAAATTTAGTATAAAATTACAAAACATACAATCACTACTAACAAATTCAAGCTCAAGGTCTCTCGCTGTTTAAAATATACAGTGGCTCTTTCAATATCCAAGTCATATTTTTTGTATCCAAGTTTATTAATTATGCCTGATCTATGTTTTTATTCTAATAACGAGTCTGGCTAGTATGACATTAGTGTCATACGACACTAACTCCAAAATTTATAAGATATAGTACAAACGACGAATTCAAACTATTCAAATTAATTTGTTGCATAAGTAATGCGTTTATAGCAAAATTTATATTTTTTTCAAGTTATTTTAATACTAAGTCAAGTGGTAAAAAATGTTGAAAAATAAAAATGAATATATTAAAATTAACTTAAAAACTCTCACATTTGACCTCTTAACTTGATACTAAATAAATTTAAAAAATTATATGCACAACTAATAAAGTAGATCGGTTTGAACAGTTTGAATTCGTCGTTTGAAGTTAATTCAACAGATTTTAGAACTAGTATTATATAGACTGAAATGACATGATATTATACTGGCCGAACTCCTTAATAACCCCAAACTATTTGTTTTTCGTAGGCGAGTAACCAACAGTTGGTGTTACCGCTCGCCATAACAAACGCTGGGACTTCTCTATAAGGGCCTGTTCAGCTGTACTGGAAAAATCACTGTTCACGTGGGAAAAAAAAAATTCACTCAGAGTGAATTTTTTTTTTCCCACGTGAACAGTAATTTTCAGTTTAAAAATTTTGTTTTCCCGTACCCATTCCCGAACCCACACTGCAGCCGAACAGGCCCTAAATAGTTTGGAGGAAAATCTAGCTGAGAGGAAGACATTACAGCGGTCAACAGATGCGAATTAGATTCCTGTTATCTTGTACAGAAAACAACTGGCAAGATTAAAAGACAGGCGATGGAATATTAGGCTGTTTCCTTCATTTAGTATGGAATCTTACTTTGTCCCAGACAAATGGTTTCTAATTTACTATTGATTATTATTTAATCTCAGACAAACGTTTTCTAATTTGAGGAGGGTTCAAATGCACCCACATTTTTGTGCTCCCAATGCACCCACATTATATATATATATATATATCTCTCCATTTTCAAAGTCTGAACAGTTGATCCGAGCCGCTCAACATAATCTTCATAATAAAATATGCTTAGAGATCAAATTTTATATTTTTTAGAATTTATTTACTATTTTTTTTTATAGATACAAAATCACTGTTTTAAGGATATTCTGGACCATCCGATAAAGTGATTTTGTATCTATCTAAAAAAAAAGTAAATAAATTCTAAAAAATATAAAATTTGGTCTCCAAGCATATTTTATTATGAAGATTATGTTGAGCGGCTCGGATCGACTGTTCGGACTTTAAAAACGGAGATAAATGATATGGGTGCATTGGGAGCACAAAAATGTGAGTGCATTTGAACCCTCCTCTTCTAATTTGAGGAATATGATCGTTTGTTCAACTTTGTTTAAAATTCTAGGACCGAAATATCTGACATATATATAGAGAGACATGTATGTAGAGAGACCGGCTAATATATTTTTTAAGCATGCTTACGGATCAAATTATAAAATTTTATATTCAAAATGTCGAGTTAAGTAGTTCAGTAAATTAGTTATATATTAAACTTGTAGAATACCAATTTTTACTATTTTTCATGATTTTTGAAAGTTAGTCTTTTTTTGACATACCTATAATACATCAGTATGCGCACAAATATTCATTTTTTGACCGTTTGATTTGATACTAAATGAATTAAAAAATTTAAAAATTTATATGTAAATAAAACTCTCTTGAAAGAGATCAGTTTAGATTTTTCGTTTAAAGCTAGTTAGATTGATTTAGAATTAAAAGCATATGAGTGAAATATTACTAAAAGCATAATAGCCAGACTCTTATATGCTAATCTACGGTTCCTAATGTTGACATGACGTTCAAATCTCAATTTGCATCTCTTCATTGTAGCATGAGCAAAATAAAATGCATCCCAGAGAAAATCCCATTATAATACAATTCCTTGAAAAACTAGTATGATAATAGTTGAGAGCCCGAAGTTTTTAATTATACCATTTTTAAAAAAAAGAACCAAAACATCCCTATTATGTAGGAATTCGAATTCTACTCAGGCCGCACCAGCATTTTGCGGCCCCAAAAACTGGAGTTCGCACAATGCCAATGCGGCCCCAGCCAGGGGGCCGTAGAATGCTGGTGCGACTCCATATTTTTTTTTTTGGTTTTAGCACAGAAAATTGATATAAATTTATTTAACAATTCCAAAGCTATGCGGCAGGATCACAATTTCCAAAACAATTACAAAAAACCAAAAAAAAATGAATAGGGCTGCACCGGTATTCTGGAGCCACAAATTCCAAAGCTATGCGGCCTCCTGACTGGAGCCACATCGGCATTGTGTGGACCCTAGTCATTAGGGCCACAAAACACCTGTGCGACTTGAGTAGAAATAGTATTTTTCAGAAAATGAGTGTTTTTTTTTTTTTTTCGGGTTGAGCGCCAACCTTATAAAATTCATATTCGGCCGCATTTAATGGCTCATTCAAGAATTCATTGTTTTTTTTTGTCATTCGGGAGGATTACGGTTTATAAAAGGCCTAAGCTAAACTAGGGCCTGCTATTAATAGATACGCACTGCTTTTAACCTTTTAAGGCCCGTTGAATGGTTCCTTTAATTTATCAGAACTGGTCTAGCAATTAACTCAACGCCGAAATTAAAAAAAAAAAAGGATCAAGTATAAAAAGAGAAAAAAAGACCAACGAATACACATTTAACAGCTTTAAATAAACATTTTCCTAAATTACTCAAAAAGAGTAAACATATATTCCTTCCGATATAAATTTTAACCCCATAAATTAAAAGAGCCAAACTTAACCAACCAAACTAAATCCTCTACATATAATTAAAGCCACAAAACATTTGGCAAGGCATTCCAACAAAAGACCTGACTTTATAAACACACTAACTTAAAAGACGGGCTAAATGAACATTATCTCAGTCCAATAACAGGTTAACCATCGAATTTCCCAAGCCAGCTTCCTCAAATGTTTGATCACTTTCAAACTCCAGGTTCTTTGTAGGTGCGCCAGGAATAGATATCGCAAAGTGGAATGGACGTGTATCCCCCTCCTCCACTTCAGTACAGCATAGTGACCATAGAAGCTTCACAGAGCAATGAGATTTAATTATCAGTATTCAACTTTGATTTCTGATTTTGGTTCAATAAAGAAACTATTTTAAGTCCGAAAGGACCTACACTGCACTGATAGGTTTAGACACCAAATACATAATAATGATAAAGAAGAGCATATACCTGACATTCTTGGCTTACGTCTGTCTAAATGTTAGTTTCCGTGAAACCAATAAAAAAAATATAAAAAATAACAAATAAAAAAAATTAACCTTTATAGTGTCCGTTCTAAAAAAACTGCGTGTAAGGCGACGGCCATTGGGTAAACGTATCGCTACACGGCAAAGGAGATCCCGAGCCACTTTTGGCTCCTCCGGGAGGGGTGGATATTCAAGCTTCCTGCTTGAGCTGGCATCTGCTGTCTCCTCATTGTTAGTCGTTGCATCTGTGCTGTCATTAGATTCACTGATGTGTGGGTCCTCCCCCACGTCAAACCCTTTGGCATTCTCCAGAGAGGCCGCTATTGCCAGACGTACCTCTTCATCCTCTTCGTCTTCGATAGGTATGTTAGCTTCAGGAAAAAAAAAAAAAAATCTGAGGTTAAGATGATACATTAAATGGCTCTTTTTCCCTGTTGAAAGAAATGTAATGTATATAAGAAAATAGTCTTTTACATATTTAACAATACATTTCATATGTGCTGCTACAGACATTGAAACCTATTTGATAATTTGTATAAAACACTCAACTACAAAACATCAGCTTCGATCTGTTCTTAAAGTGAACAAATCAGATAATAATAATAATGATGATGATGATGATGTTATGATAATAGCGATAATAATAATTAGTACTATTATAATAATCACAATTATTTCATGGCCTATAGTTGTTTGCAAAAATTTCAAGAAATGCTGGTTGTTACGTGCAAAACATGAAAAGGGGAGGTGAAATTGGCCAATCACCGGAAAAAGGATCGGTTTTATAAGAGAAGTGTTCCATACCTGGGGTAAAAGGAGTAGCATTATGGGATATTTCTCTTGGGCGCTTTAGTGGCAACATGGCATGGTGATCCTTCGGTCCTTTGTCAAGGTATGGAAGCAAATCCTACATATCATGGTGTGCGAATATTAGACAAGAAATTTTATAAATATAGTAGCAACAATCAACAACAAAAGGCTAGTAAGAAACCTCTAGAAGACGATCAGGTTGAACCATGCCGGTCCATCCACGCATTTTCTGACCAGTGATAGGATCGAGCACAAGAATCGCCGGTAGAGTTACCAAGTTATAGAACGTACACACCTTCCTTCCCTCACTTGTGGTGTTATACACCTATACCAAATTAATGTGCCTTATAAAATGACTAATCTCTTAAAATTTGCTCAATAACTCTGAAGATTTCCACATTTTGTTGGCTTTTAGGAAATGTTCATGTGCCACTTTTTGCCAGTCTATTTGGACATCTTAGGGATGGATATAAAAATGGCTACTTTTGAGACTAGATTTGTTGTTGCAAAATATTAATATTTTGAGAATATATATACTCACCTGCCAGAACAGAAAATTAGACCTTATTGTCTGACTCAACGTTTCGTTTGCCCACGTATCTCGGTTAAGCTTTTAAAACAACAAGAGAAAAATAAACAAATAACAAATTAGGGTTGTGATTTGAAAAGTGAAGAAAATTATGGCTGACAAAGAAAAGAGAAAGAAAATACCATGTGAGAACTAAATTCCTCTGAGGATTGGATGTTAATTAATAACCACTTTTCCTGGAGAGCAGCATCTATTTTAGCCTTCACATATGCATGCATGGAAATTTTCAGTTAGTCAATAAAGTCCAAAGTGAATATACAAAAGTCTAAAATTTTATACTCGGAAAATCTTTGCACTCATTCAGCCCCAGTGCATCACAGAATCATTGAAGTCGGCATTTCTTTTATTAAATTCCTTGGGCATTAGGATGTACCTTTTCGAAGGGACCCTTGAACATGAGAGCAAATGGTGGTTGGTACAAAGAAGCCAAGTTAACAGGGGAGGAAGAGGAGGAGGGATTTTCTATAGAGGCAGCGTTTTGATCGGAGTTTTGGCCAGAATTCCAAACATTTGACGCTTGTTGCCTTGACTCCTGCTCGAAATCCCTGAATGCCATCATTTGTTGCCGTTGCATACTGAAATAATACAGTGTCAACCAAACAGATGTGCGCAAGAGTGTAAAGTTACACACTTAAGCCGCCAAACGAGTAAAATAAAAAGAGCAAGTTCTGTTCATAGCAGCATTTTATTCCGCCTGTAGAACCCACTATCATAGGAAGAGGTTCATTTTTCAACATCTTACTCCTCTCGGCGGATTAATTTAAGTCATGACTTGAACTACCAAACAAAGTGTAAAATATGAGAAGTAAAATGGAGTAAGCAATTTAATCCTCATTAACTTTGCTCCACAACCAAACATGACCAATGGTATTAATTTTTTCTGTAGCATTAAGGAATTAATGGTAGGCAATTCAGTTAAATGAGAGTTGATTTTATTGGACAATATCAGATACAAATGAGCTACATTCCTTTTCCTGAATTCTATTGGCCCATATACTAATTTAGAGCTCATGTTAATTACCATAGATTTTCGCAAGTACCATCTAAGATATGTTTGTGAAAATGCCGGTCAAGAATTGCTATCTCTATTCCACAAAATCCTGTTAGAAAATTACCTAGTGTGAGGCAAATCTCCATAAAGAGTGTCTCTTACAGCTGGCAGTGGGGCACGCACTCCATCCTCTCCAATGTCTGTTACTGCTGCCAAATCACTTGGTGAAGTAGCAGAAACAACGACCCTTTTCACAAGCAAAACAACAAAATTATAAAAATCCCCCCTCTTTTTTTATAATTTTTCATTAATTCAAGTAGTAACTGACATGCATAGCTCACCTGGGAGGAGATTGGCTAGCCACTGCAGGAGGTAGTGATGAAGCTGCTGCCATACCGCCTTCATTCCCTACATAGAATAGCTGTATTGCTTCCTCCAACTTCCAATTTGCTGCCTGAATTTCACAAATTTTAGATTTCTGAGTGGAAAATTTTACAAATTTCATTTGATTTACGCAAATTCTTTTGCTATATCACGTGACCATAAAAAGTTTCTATAACAAAGTTCTAGAATAGAAGGTACCAATAACTTGAAATTCCTTACTTTTTCTCTAAATTTTACTAACAAAACCGCCAAAAAAAAGGCAATTTTAGCCTGCTTAGTCCCAACACAGATTGAAAAATAAAACCTGGTTGAAACCCAACAGTTATCTACCTACTCATATCTCCCTTTCATAATCGCAGAAAAGGTACACAGCAAAAATTGAAAAATATCAGGAAAAAGACCTCTAGAAAGTGGGAGGCGATGTCTACTGTCTGGCCGACGGCGATCTCGAGGAAGGTTGAGATCAACTGATCCTTCTCATTCGCCGATACCATGCTCTCCATGTCGATCGGATCGATTTGGGGACTAGCGGTTGGATTCGAGTAGTATTTTGGAGAAGAAACACAACGATTGTTGAAATTCCTCTCCTATCTCTTCGTTATTTTTCTCTCTTTTTTGTTTGTTTTGTGTTCGGTCGAAGTACTGTTGATTGTTGCTTGGGGAGTTGGGGACGATGGATTGCAAGGTGAGGCGTCGGGATGAAGAAACCAAAAGGGCAGGGGTGCCTTTTAAATACTTCACTGCTAGGCAAATTTTATGGGTACACATTTTAACATGACTGTTTTTGATTCATACATAGTCCTGTAATAGAACTCAAAACAGTCTTGTATATAATATTGGTCCTCTATAAATTAAAAACAATCCTGTCAAAAATATGTACCCAAATTTAATCTAAACTAAAAACAGCCGGAATTTTTATTGGTAGTGAATAGAAAAAAAAAAATTTAAGTAAATTTAAAAAACAGACGGAGTTTTTTGTCTGAAAAAATAAATTTCTCTCCAGAGACGTCATACGGAGTGGGGTAGTTATTTTTTTTTAGATTTATGGTTTAAAATTATATGATGTTGTGTCATGTTATATTATGCTATGTCGTGTTTATGTGTTTTGAAGTAGTTATGTTAGGTTAGGTTATGTTATGTTCTACTATGGTAATGTACTTTGAACTTGTTATGTTATTTTTATGTAATTCAAACTTTTTATGTTATGCTTGTAACAAATTCAGATCACTTGTTATGTAATGGTATTTTTTTTATATAATGTTATGTTATGTTCAAATTCACATTTTTTATGTGATGCTATGTTATGTACAAATTCGCAACAACTAATTGTAGTTTGTATAAGTTTTTTAGAAGTATATGTTAGTAGCTTTCATTTATCTTTTCCTTTATTCTTTTTGAATAATTAAACTATCTAGTTAATTATAATGTTGCGGCAAATAATAGCAAACTAATTATATAGCTGACTAGAAATAGTTTACTAAAATAGAATTACGAATTATATGGAATTTTTCAAAATTAAGCTAGTCGAATTCGTATGCAGCAAAAAAGAGAGTAGAACTAGGGTGTTCTTAAGTTCATCAAGTCCCTTTGTGAATTTAACTCTAAAATATATAGGATTGGCATCAAACGATGAACCCAAGCTGTTGAAACCCATCTACCTTACGAGTGATGCATCTCCATACGAAAATTTTAAATTTTCGTATTAATTTTGTATAGAGTCAAGTGGTAAAAAAACTTTAAAAAAATGAATGCATTAAAATTAATTTATATACTCTCTAATTTTGACAGCTTGACTTTATTCTAAATTAATTTGAAAATTTAAAATTTCCACACGTAGGTGCATCACCTGTAAGGTAGATGAATTTTAACGGTTTTGATTTGTCATTTAAAGTCAATTGTATAGATTTTAGAGGTGAGTTCATAAAAGAACTTAGTGAACTTAGAAACACCCTAGTTCTACTCGGAAAGAAATAGAAAGTACAATGAACATGGGTCCAAAAAAATCAATGTATGTGGGTATTCACATTTTTTATGTGATGTTATGTTATGTTCAAATTCGTAATAACTAATTTTAGTTTGTATAAGTTTTTAGAATTATATATTTGTAGCTCCCATTTATCTTTTCCTTTATTCTTTTTGAACAATTAAACTATCTGGTTAATTATACCGTTGCAGCAAATAATAGCAAACTAATATTTGGTATATTATATAACTGACCGCAAATAGCATTGTTGAATCCATTTTGTCAAAGACAAATAGTTCAGAAATTTTGAACTGGACTTTTAAAATTTCGTAAAAGAAACTAGTATGGCATCGCGCATAGACCAGGACATAGCATTATATAATATAATGCAACATCACATAAGTTCAAACCATAAATCCCAAAAAAATAAACTACCTCCGCTCCGTATGACAATCCTAGAATGACTTTTTTTTTTTTTTTTTTTTTGATAAGAGGCTTAATCTGGTATGTTGTCATGCCTGAACGCCACACTGAATAAAATCTTTGGCAAAAACAACACCAAGAAAATTTTCTCAAAAATAGTTCACTGCAACACTGTCACACCCCGGAACAGGGGGTCGCGCAGTTCTCGCCGTGAATATACAGTTGCCCGTATATTCACAAGGCATGTACGATATAATCTACTCAACCAAACACTTTAAAATTTATACACATATCATATGATTTGATTTAAAACAAATTTGGTTCAAATCCGATTCAATTCGGCCCATTTATACTCAAAACAGTGAATTCAGAACACCCATTGCGGCCCGCAACCTCTACTCGAATTTCCTTCTGCTTTTCTTTCTAGTTTCTGACTCAAGTTGTTGCGGCCCGCAACCACCCCTCTTACGGCCCGCAATAATTCCTCTGACTCAAAACCCCACTGTCGTTGCGGCCCGCAAGGAAATGGTTGCGGCCCGCAATCCATATACGAATTTCTCAGCTGGGTTTTAAGTTCTGTCTCCTATCATTGCGGCCCGCAATCAATTAATTGCGGCCCGTAAAGATATACACAAATTCATCCAGAGCCATTTTCCGGCTCTGTCTCCTTTATTGCGGCCCGCAATAAGGTTATTGCGGCCCGCAATAAGCCTACAGAATTCATTCCTTTGCCCATTTCATGCCATTTCAACCCCGTTTTCAAACCCGATCAATCCCCTTATTATGTAAACAATCTAACCCCATTTCACTAGCCATTTAAACACCACTTCACATGTATTTAAGACATTTAAACCATGCAAATCAAAAATCGAAATAAATGGAAACGATCAAGCAACGTATTCATAAATATTTCGCAAAAACAACATGTCTTATCAAATTTATAAATAACAAGGCCTGTTTAATTTGGTTACACCACAAAATACCGGGATGGTTAAATCTACAGGGAATACCCTATCTATGCGGCTTAGGCCTCACTTGTCGCGCCCGAGTGCCCCTTTTTACTCGCGTTTACCTGCACACATTTATTTAAAAAGAAGAAAAATTCCCCGAGGGGATGGGGGTGAGAAAACTTGTCATCCGTTTTCTCAGTGCGGAATTTATAGGGCTACTGGATTTGTAAGAAACCCATTACTAGAACTAAACAACTACCGCATCTAATTATTCAGTTAATCAATCAGTCAAGATAACATGCATATGCTCACACACCGATCCAAACGAATTCCAACTACTATTTCATTCAAAAGTAATCAAAGGATTTCCAGAATTCTTGGGGCTTAACTAGTAACTTTGCACAGTCCGGTTAACAACGATAGATATCAACCATCTATCCCATCTGGCTTAACAATTCTTTTACCTGGTTTCAAGTCATACATTCACATCACAAAATCAATTCGAATAATCACTAGCATATCTCGCGACTATGCAACAGAATATCACTTTGTTAAACGAGAACAAATAAACTTTTCACTGAATCACTTAAATCACTGAACCACTGAACCTCTGAACCACAGTTTCACTACCTGCAATCACACTACACTTATCCCTTACCCAACCGGTACTGGGTTCACTAGGGCCATTCACCAGATGCGCATAAGGGTCCTGGAGTAAAGTCTAGTAGCTAATTAGACTTTACAATTCACTGTTCACTTCAATCATTCAATTCAATTCAGTACTGTGGTTCCATTCACTTATTCAACACGATAGAACAGAAATCGATAAACCATACCAACATGAGAATCATCACAGATATAACAATTCAATTATATTAATATGCAATTCATGCAAATGCGACAACTAATGCTTTCAATCAGAGATTCAACATGATGATATGCAACATATATTCAATCAAGCCATCAATATATAAATTATATGCACCGTTATTTAGTTCTACGAAATAAATCCCAAAACAGATCCCGTGAACCCCCGCACCTGAGTATGTAGGGTACACAGAGAATCCGCGATCTCGTCTATCTCGCTAAGCGCGCTCGTTCGGATCTATTCATGGATCAATTCATTCAATTCAGGACTTTTACAATTTAAACCCTTAAACTTTGAATATTTGCTATTTTAGGGTTTTAGGCACGAATAGTCACAAATCGGGTTTTGGTACTAATCAATTTAGTCACTGGGTTATCAATTCAGTCAATGGTACGATTTGGGTCAGATTTAGGTCAATTCGAGAAAACGGTACCAACACCATAGTCAATTTTGGGAAAATCCGGTTATCGGAATTTGGTTGCAAATTTGAACATGAAACTACTCAAATAACACTTTAGAAACAACAAAGGCATAGTACAATCAATTTGGTGCAATTCTACGGGTTTTCACCGAAACCCTAGAAATACGAAAACTCGAAATGAGAGAGAAATAGGGGAGGAAAATACCGGTGGAGTAGACGGATAGGCGAGATTCAAGCTCCTCGAGCGAGATCTCGAATTTCGAGCGATTCCGTAACCGGAGGTGCAAATGGCGTGATCTCTCTCACTCTCTCGGTCTTTCTCTCGTTGGCGGAACCAGGAAAGGAAAAGGAGAAAGGGGGGATGCAGGAAAGAAAGAAAGAAAAGAGAAGAAGAAAGGAGGGAATGACAAAGGGCCCCACTTGTAAGTTTACAATTTTGCAAATAAAACCTCACACTTGTCCCATATTCGATATAATTGAATCCTTACACATTTTACTCTTCTCTCTTAACACAAAGTATCGTATAATTATTGTTCACCATCCACGTCACTAAATTCGTATATACGTATATATATATTATTCGATTTACCACTTATCATTTTAATTAAATCTGAATTTTAAAAGTTCACGGTGTTACATTTCTCCCCCACTTAAAATGAAGTTCAATCCTTTGAACTTAAACACGTACCTGGTCGGTGAATAACTCAGGATATTGTTCGCGAATTTTCGCTTCTAGCTCCCACGTTGCCTCTTTTTCGGAGTGTCGTCCCCACTGCACTAACACAATTGAAATCGTTCGATTTCTCAACTTTTGCTCCTTCCGGTCTAGTATTCGCATCGGTCCTTCGTTATAATTCAAATTCTCGTCAAGGTACAGGTCGGAATGGTCGATGCAGTGAGATGGGTCTCGTACATATTTCCGAAGCTGTGACACGTGGAACACCGGATGGACTCGGCTCAAAGCCGGCGGTAACCCAAGCTCATACGCCACTAATCCAACCCGATTTTGTATCTGAAACGGACCGATATATCTCGGACTCAGCTTGCCCGATACACCGAACCGGTGTACTCCCCGCACTGGAGATACTCGGAGCCACACGTGATCACCCTCTTGGAATTCCAAATGCCGTCGGTGCACATCCGCATACCTCTTTTGCCGATCTCGAGCTGACTTTAGTCGGCTCAGTATCACTCGCGTCTTCTCTGCCGCCTCTTGTATCATTTCCGGTCCAGTAGGCGGATAAGTACCCGCCGGACCCCACCACAATGGTGTACGGCATGTCTCTCCCGTGAGTGCCTCTAGCGGTGGCATTCCAATGCTCGCGTGATAACTGTTGTTGTACGCAAATTCCACCAGTGGTAGATGATCAATCCACGACCCTTGGAAACTCAAGGCACATGATCGCAACATGTCCTCTAACGTCTGAATTGTCCTTTCCGACTGTCCGTCAGTCTGCGGATGGTGCGCGGTACTGAACCGCAGTTTCGTACCCATAGATTCTTGGAAGCTTTTCCAGAAGTGAGATGTGAATCTCGTATCTCGATCGGAGATAATCTCGCGCGGACACCCGTGATACCTGAAGAAAAACTTTATAAATATACCTGCGAGAGTCCTACCCGAGGTGTCAGGCCCGAGCGGAATAAAGTGCGCCACCTTGGTCAGTGTGTCCACAATCACCCATATCGTATCACAACGACCCGTGGTTCTCGGAAAACCACTCACAAAATCCATCGTGACTATCTCGAACTTACCTCTCTTCTTATCCATCGGTTGGAGTAATCCGGCCGACCTTCGTCTATCAGCTTTCACCTGCTGACAGACCTGACACTTCTCGACGTATCTTCTCACGTCATTTTTCATACCCGGCCACCAGAAGTACCGTCTCAGATTCTGATACATCTTCACTTCACCCGGATGTATCGTATACCCCGAATCATGTGCCTCTGACAGGATTAGGGTTTTCAGGTCTGAATTTTCAGGAAT
Source organism: Carex kokanica (assembly GCA_025461125.1). Taxonomy (NCBI): domain Eukaryota; kingdom Viridiplantae; phylum Streptophyta; class Magnoliopsida; order Poales; family Cyperaceae; genus Carex; species Carex kokanica. The sequence continues at coordinate 173,591 of JAJGRX010000118.1, forward strand.
GCATATGCGGTTGCCAAACCGCAGGGTACCCTCATCATCTATCCGGAAAGGGGTCTCTCGATCTGATTTTGCGTGGTCTCGGAACTTTTGGCACTTCGGATCCTCGTGTTGCTCTACCCGAATACGGTCATGTAATTCAGGTCTCACCTCAATAGCCGCAGAGATAATAGACATACCTGCTGATGTACTCGTACCCGCCTCTGCTCCAAGCAAGCGAGTTGCGGTTGCCATGGCTAATTCTTGGGACACTCCAACGTGCAGACTCATCATTCTCATTTCTTCTATCAATTTCGGCTCACTTGAAATCATCGAGGCAAGATTCACTTGATTCTTCCTGCTCAGCGCATCCGCTACTACATTGGCTTTGCCCTCGTGATACTGGATATCTAGGTCATAATCCTTCATCAACTCCAACCATCGCCGCTGTCTCAAATTCAACTCCTTCTGAGTGAAAATATACTTCAGGCTCTTGTGATCGGTGAAAATCTGGCACTTCGCACCGTATAGATAATGTCGCCAGATTTTAAGCGCAAAAATCACCGCTGCTAGCTCCATGTCATGGGTCGGATAATTCTGTTCGTGTGGTCGCAGCTGTCTGGAAGCATAGGCAATCACATGCCCATCTTGCATCAATACGCACCCCAGACCCGACCGGGATGCATCGGTATACACCGTGTAATCTCTTCCCGTTACTGGCATTGCAAGAATCGGTGCGGACACCAACCGACTCTTCAACTCTTCGAAACTCTTTTCTTGCGGTTCACCCCAATTAAACTTTACCCCCTTGTGAAGTAGTTCCGTAAGAGGACGGGCCAATCCGGAGAATCCCAATACAAACCTCCTATAATACCCGGCTAAACCGAGAAAGCTACGGATCTCGGTAACCGTGGTTGGTCTCTTCCATTCTGTCACCGCTCGAATCTTTTCGGGATCTACCGCTAAACCTTCACCCGACACTATATGACCCAAAAATGCCACTTGGTTCATCCAGAACTCACACTTTGAAAATTTCGCGTACAGCTGATGATCTCGTAGCCGCTGCAACACAACCCGGAGGTGAGCCGCGTGCTCCTCATACGTCCGGGAATAAACCAGGATGTCATCAATAAATACCACCACCGTAGTGTCCAATAAATCTCGGAACACTCGTTGCATCAGATCCATAAATGCCGCAGGGGCATTCGTCAGCCCAAATGGCATGACCCTGTACTCATAATGCCCGTACCGAGTACGGAAGGCAGTCTTTTCCACATCACTCGAGCTAATTCGCAACTGATGGTAACCCGTCCGCAGATCGATCTTGGAATAGACCGACGACCCTTCTAACTGGTCAAACAGGTCATCTATCCGAGGCAACGGATACTTGTTCTTCACGGTCACTTTATTTAACTCTCGGTAATCGATGCACAACCGCAGAGTTCCGTCTTTCTTTCTCACGAACAACACTGGTGCGCCCCACGGGGACGTGCTCGGTCTTATCAAACCTTTCTCCAACATCTCCTCAAGCTGCACTTTCAATTCCTTTAGTTCCGCGGGAGCCATACGGTATGGAGCCTTTGAGATTGGGGTTGTATCTGGTATCAGGTTTATGTTGAACTCTATTTCTCGTGCCGGGGGTAACCCGAGAATCTCTTCTGGAAACACATCCGTGAATTCCGAGACAACCGGAATGGTAGCTATTTCCGGAACTTCAGCAGTAGCACTCATTACCATTACCAGATAAGCGGTACACCCGGACTCTACCAGGTGTTTGGTTTCAATTGCCGAGATAAATGGCACTACCTCTTTTACTCCTCTACATCTCAAGGTACAGGTTGAACCGTTCAACAGGGTAAACTGGACCGTATGTCGGACACAATCGATGGTAGCTACATGTCTAGTCAACCAATATATACCCAATAAAGCATCATACTCCGATATATTCATAACTAACATGTCCGCTGGAAAATCCCTTCCATCGACTTGTATTTTCAGGTTTCGGCAGGTCATTGACATTTTGGTAGTAGAGCCGAGAGGGGTACGGATCTCCAGATTTTTCCCACTTGACTCGGTTAACCACCCACATTTCTCAACCAAAGCACTCAATATAATCGAGTGACTACACCCCGTATCAATCAACACATACGCTAAAACCCCGGAGATAGAGATAATACCTGCTAGTAAATCAGTCTGAGCGGAACCAGCTGCCCGCTCTTCTTCTTTGTCCGGCAGCTCGATTGCATGCACCGCGTAAGCACCAACTCGACCGCCCGTACGGCCTCCCCTCAACAGTGGCGGAGTGCCTCGGCCTCGCGGAGGAGGTACGCCTCCCTGTCCACGCCCCTGTGGACCTCTATAGCCACCGCTACCACCACTCCCGGATGCACCCGATTGAGCTCTTGGGCACTCTCTAGCCCAATGACCCTGACCACCACATATATGACAAGCACCCGATTGCGATTTTGGGCAATCTTTCGCCCAATGACCCATACTACCACACATTAAACACGCTCCTTTGAGGCGACGACATTCTGATTGTGAGTGTGGCATCCTACACACATTACACCACGGTTTAGCGACTCCCGGGGTAAACCCGGATACCACCATCTGCCCTGTTGGTTGACCCACAGGTTGGGGTCGAGCTCCTGACCCGCTAGCTTGTTTCTTATTATCAAATTTGGGTCTCACGTTGCGGGTGTTGGTCTGTTGTGCACTCCTCTTCAGATACACTTCCGTCTGCTCTGCTTGTTTCATTAGGGCCGGAACCCCTGCAGCTAACGAGTGATGAATCGCTAGGGCAATAGCCGGGTCCAACCCGTCTAGGTACTGTCTTCGGTACCTTACCGGATCCCCTTTCACATCCGGCGCATACCGGGCCAAGTCAAAGAATCTCCTGTTGTACTCCTCTACTGATCTCTCACGTTGGCGCAGATTCAGAAACTGGCTTCTCAAAGCCTCCTGATGCAGATCACTCAGATATTGCTCCCCGAACCTTTGCTCGAACCAGGTCCAAGGGATCTCTTGTTCCACTCCCTCAAACTCCATCTTTACACCTTCCCACCAATGTCTACCCGACTTCTCCAGTAATTGCACTGCCAATTCAACCTTATTTACCTCTGGCACCCGGCATAGGGTGAACTTGGCCTTGAGATTTACCATCCATTCCTCTGCCTCTGGGTATCCTCCCGACCCATCAAACCTAGGAGGTGCAAGACGCATGAATGCCTCGTAGAGTTGTCTAAACTCATCCCCCGGTACCACTGGAGGGACTTGTACAGCTGGCCCTTGTGGTCCTTGGGCCTGAGCCTCGGCCCTACGACCTCTCTCATAGGCCCTGATCAACATCTCTTCCAAATTTCCTTCCAAATTTCCTTCCATTATCTGAAACTCAACACATTCACATTATGATGCATGTTTAAAATTACAAAGAAAGGTTCCTTCCATGAAAGAAGGCTCGGATCGCGAATCTGAGCCCGTAAAATGGGCCAAAATGGATTCCCATCTATTTTGTGATCCAGTTTTGGGCTGTGGAGCTCCTGTTAAAATTTCAGCCCGATCCGACGGACGGATCAAAAGCTACGCCCCTTTTTGTGAAGTGTGCGCATGACCATAACTTACACTACCGTCCCATTCTAGATATTTACCCCACTCGCGAATCCAATCAAGTCTGGTTATGGTTCGGTCTGGTTAGGGCTTAAACCTTGAGCTCTGATACCAACTTAGAACTGTCACACCCCGGAACAGGGGGTCGCGCAGTTCTCGCCGTGAATATACAGTTGCCCGTATATTCACAAGGCATGTACGATATAATCTACTCAACCAAACACTTTAAAATTTATACACATATCATATGATTTGATTTAAAACAAATTTGGTTCAAATCCGATTCAATTCGGCCCATTTATACTCAAAACAGTGAATTCAGAACACCCATTGCGGCCCGCAGTAGGGCCCATTGCGGCCCGCAACCTCTACTCGAATTTCCTTCTGCTTTTCTTTCTAGTTTCTGACTCAAGTTGTTGCGGCCCGCAACCACCCCTCTTACGGCCCGCAATAATTCCTCTGACTCAAAACCCCACTGTCGTTGCAGCCCGCAAGGAAATGGTTGCGGCCCGCAATCCATATACGAATTTCTCAACTGGGTTTTAAGTTCTGTCTCCTATCATTGCGGCCCGCAATCAATTAATTGCGGCCCGTAAAGATATACACAAATTCATCCAGAGCCATTTTCCGGCTCTGTCTCTTTTATTGCGGCCCGCAATAAGGTTATTGCGGCCCGCAATAAGCCTACGGAATTCATTCCTTTGCCCATTTCATGCCATTTCAACCCCGTTTTCAAACCCGATCAATCCCCTTATTATGTAAACAATCTAACCCCATTTCACTAGCCATTTAAACACCACTTCACATATATTTAAGACATTTAAACCATGCAAATCAAAAATCGAAATAAATGGAAACGATCAAGCAACGTATTCATAAATATTTCGCAAAAACAACATGTCTTATCAAATTTATAAATAACAAGGCCTGTTTAATTTGGTTACACCACAAAATACCGGGATGGTTAAATCTACAGGGAATACCCTATCTATGCGGCTTAGGCCTCACTTGTCGCGCCCGAGTGCCCCTTTTTACTCGCGTTTACCTGCACACATTTATTTAAAAAGAAGAAAAATTCCCCGAGGGGATGGGGGTGAGAAAACTTGTCATCCGTTTTCTCAGTGCGGAATTTATAGGGCTACTGGATTTGTAAGAAACCCATTACTAGAACTAAACAACTACCGCATCTAATTATTCAGTTAATCAATCAGTCAAGATAACATGCATATGCTCACACACCGATCCAAACGAATTCCAACTACTATTTCATTCAAAAGTAATCAAAGGATTTCCAGAATTCTTGGGGCTTAACTAGTAACTTTGCACAGTCCGGTTAACAACGATAGATATCAACCATCTATCCCATCTGGCTTAACAATTCTTTTACCTGGTTTCAAGTCATACATTCACATCACAAAATCAATTCGAATAATCACTAGCATATCTCGCGACTATGCAACAGAATATCACTTTGTTAAACGAGAACAAATAAACTTTTCACTGAATCACTTAAATCACTGAACCACTGAACCTCTGAACCACAGTTTCACTACCTGCAATCACACTACACTTATCCCTTACCCAACCGGTACTGGGTTCACTAGGGCCATTCACCAGATGCGCATAAGGGTCCTGGAGTAAAGTCTAGTAGCTAATTAGACTTTACAATTCACTGTTCACTTCAATCATTCAATTCAATTCAGTACTGTGGTTCCATTCACTTATTCAACACGATAGAACAGAAATCGATAAACCATACCAACATGAGAATCATCACAGATATAACAATTCAATTATATTAATATGCAATTCATGCAAATGCGACAACTAATGCTTTCAATCAGAGATTCAACATGATGATATGCAACATATATTCAATCAAGCCATCAATATATAAATTATATGCACCGTTATTTAGTTCTACGAAATAAATCCCAAAACAGATCCCGTGAACCCCCGCACCTGAGTATGTAGGGTACACAGAGAATCCGCGATCTCGTCTATCTCGCTAAGCGCGCTCGTTCGGATCTATTCATGGATCAATTCATTCAATTCAGGACTTTTACAATTTAAACCCTTAAACTTTGAATATTTGCTATTTTAGGGTTTTAGGCACGAATAGTCACAAATCGGGTTTTGGTACTAATCAATTTAGTCACTGGGTTATCAATTCAGTCAATGGTACGATTTGGGTCAGATTTAGGTCAATTCGAGAAAACGGTACCAACACCATAGTCAATTTTGGGAAAATCCGGTTATCGGAATTTGGTTGCAAATTTGAACATGAAACTACTCAAATAACACTTTAGAAACAACAAAGGCATAGTACAATCAATTTGGTGCAATTCTACGGGTTTTCACCGAAACCCTAGAAATACGAAAACTCGAAATGAGAGAGAAATAGGGGAGGAAAATACCGGTGGAGTAGACGGATAGGCGAGATTCAAGCTCCTCGAGCGAGATCTCGAATTTCGAGCGATTCCGTAACCGGAGGTGCAAATGGCGTGATCTCTCTCACTCTCTCGGTCTTTCTCTCGTTGGCGGAACCAGGAAAGGAAAAGGAGAAAGGGGGGATGCAGGAAAGAAAGAAAGAAAAGAGAAGAAGAAAGGAGGGAATGACAAAGGGCCCCACTTGTAAGTTTACAATTTTGCAAATAAAACCTCACACTCGTCCCATATTCGATATAATTGAATCCTTACACATTTTACTCTTCTCTCTTAACACAAAGTATCGTATAATTATTGTTCACCATTCACGTCACTAAATTCGTATATACGTATATATATATTATTCGATTTACCACTTATCATTTTAATTAAATCTGAATTTTAAAAGTTCACGGTGTTACAAACACACTTACATAAATTTAGTAAAATAAAATTACGAATTATATGAAAATTTTCCGAATTAAGCAAGTCGAATATGTATGTAGAAAATAAATAGAAAGTACAGTGAACGTGTGTCCAAAAAAATCAGTGTACGTTGGCAGAAAAATCCTATTTTACATATAACTAGTATCGTTGCAACGGAATATATGATAAAATAAAAATAAAAAAATTCTCATACAAAATGACAAATTTTCATAAAAAAACAAAATTAGAAATATATTCTACATTTATCACAGCAATATGTATAGAAATAAGGAAGTAGATAAATAAGGAAGTGAACAAAAAATTGATTTGCATTGTGATCTGCCGTATAGAAAATTTCAATTGGAGAGGGAGAAATAAGGAAAGAGAAAAAAAGAAATGGATAATTATATCGCTAAATTTTAGAGTCTGTTTAATTTTAATTGTAACGCATCGTGTGGCGGTATGTGTGACGAGTATGTTTGTAGCTAAATTTAAACTTCTACACGTAAAACAGATGCATTTAATCAAAAGAAGATAGATTATGTGATTGGAGAGTTGAGATTAAATCAAAAAATTAATCTTTCAATCGTAGCCGTTGGCAGATTGGAGACCCAACGTGCTTAATAATGAAATGGAGATACGCGACTTTACACGTGGCGGTCGTGTCTTTTCTAATTGAGAAATACGGTTGTGTCAGCTTGAACCTAGTTCGCAATAGGAATTTAAAAGTTTGTAGTGTTCATATAAAAAATAATATTTTTGTATAATAGGCTTTCTGTGTCTTTCATTGCATAAAATCAATGTTATGTAAATTAGAAATAAAAAAAATAATGATTTGTTTACAACTTCTTAATAAACCTATGGTAATACTTTGAAAAAAATGGAAACTAAATGTTATTTTTCTTCTCCCCATGATTTTGTTAGTAAAAACTTTCAAAAAGTATCATTCGATTTTTTTAATTCTAGCTACAAACATCTCCCAATATTTGCTAATCCCAAATATTTCTCTGAAGGTTAATCAATGAAGAATTCGAAACAACGAAGATAAGTCTAATTGTCATTTATGAGTTATTTTAAATATTGTTAGAAGTTTCTTCTCCTTTTTCTGAAATAAAAACAATGGGTAGGAACTTTTTTTTTTTATTTATTGAAGAAAGTGGGCATAGTAACAAGATTCACATGAATTATTCGGATTTTAGTTGTTGGCGAATCAATCTGTTTATTATTTGGATTTCCGAAAATTTTCCGAATTATTCACAAATTTTACAAACTTTTTCTGAATTTTACAAATTATTCGCAAATTATTATTTTTTATTTTCTTATCTCTCTAGATTCTAGACGGCAGGTAAGTTTATAAATCTATCCATTTTTTTTCCGAGTTATACCTGAATTATTATCAAATTACAAAATTTTTAACCCACTGAATTTTTCCTAAATTATTATGTTATCACTGCAGTACCACACACTACTTGTTTCTCATAAGTTGAAACTTTTTCTACACCCAATGTTTATCATCTACCCCTAAACTCTGCGGTCCTACCTACCTACCAGTTTCTCTCTTATTATTTTTATTTTTTATGATTCTCTCTTATTCTCGTATTCATATTTTATAGTTTGTAACTAATTTTTTTTAATTTGGGGTTTGATTACATGTATATTGATAAATTTGTGGGTTCCAACTTCGCAGTTTTTACGAAACTTTCCAAAAAACATAAATTTTTGAATTCATTTATCAAAATTTTAAAAATGATGTCGTAATAATTTCAAGAAATATAAGGTAACAAAGCAATGTAGGAATTCATATCTTCTGCATTAAACATACTGTTTAGATATGATTCGTTCGTTACATACTAACACAAATTTTAAAGGAACTCTGTGCATTACTGGTGTGAGATGAATTAGTGTGAATTTTCATACCAAGAATGAAGATCAATTTTAAAATACTCATAACATTTTACTCTAAATTATATAAAATAATTATACATAAATACAATTTTATTTTAAGAAAATAAGAGCCAATTGACCCCATTCAATACGAATGGATCTGCTCTGCTCATAGCCTCATACACAATGGCATGCCTCATATTTTAAATTTTACTGTTAAGAATAACTAATAGAAATAAGTAAATTATAGACTCGAGAGCGACCCCAACGATCAAATTTCGGTCGTTCCTGGCTTCCTGCTAGACTTTTTCTGAAAAAAAACTTTTGCCAATTGACTTTGCACTGTGTTAATGCGTAATATTTGAAATATTTAGTACGAATAATGTGTCGTTTTCAAGACATAAATGTTTGCTGTGTCGTTTCACAAGACATGGGTGCCTATTGTAGTATTGCCGAGATTTTTATTTTTACCCAAAATAAAATATATTTTAATATAATTATCCAAGTTTTTGAAAAATTTAAATTTATACCCAAACCGTAAAAAAAATTTACGGTTTGAATTTTTTTTTTTTTTGAATTCTTTTTTTTTTTAAAAAAAATCGTTTTTTAGCTATAAAAGGAAGCATCAGAAGCTAGAAAGAGAGAGAAAGAAGAGAGAGAAAGAAGAGAGAGAAAGAGAGGAATGTGTTTTTGTTTTTTTTATTCTTATTATATTTCAATTGGGTAACTAGTCCTGGTAAAGCTCGCAGACGACGTACTTTTTTTAAACGAGGTCCTCGATAACGAGACATAAAGATTCCTCCTTTTTTTTCTTTGATTTTTATTTTTTATGAGAATTTCATTTTATAAATAGAAATTAAAACTGAATTGGATCAAAAAAATAAGATCGACTTAAAGTTAAGTAAGATACTAAAAAAAAAAAAAATTGTATCATCATATGGATTTTTTGTATATAGATTTTTTTGATTGAAAGTTGAGGCTGGCTCTTTTTTCTATAGACATTTAATTCCTCTAATCTTTCTTTTTATTTTGAATTCTTATTTCATTAAGAAAATAATAATTGTTTTCACTTAATCGTAATCGAGAGTTCCTTTTTTGTTATTAAAAAGATTATTGCTGATAGAAAATCAAATAAAATATATCCTAAAATATATACTATAAAAATATAGTAACATATTTTTTTATAAATATAAAAAAATAAAAATTTTCTTTCTTAAAAAAAAGCTCAAGAATTTTCAATACAAAAGAAGAGAGAGAAAGAGAGGAAGAGAAAAGAGAGAAAGAGAGGAAGAGAAACAAAGAAGAATTTGCACCTCTGGTTAACATATCAAGGCAACTTCAAAAATAATGAAAATTTGCCGACGTCCAGTCTTGACTTCGTAGAACAATACTGTGAAGTTTCATGCAAAATCTCAAAACAGATCGCGAGATATCATCTCTCAAAAATTGCTCGAAATGCTGAAGTTGTGCGTCCGAGCCCTACTTTGCACCTCTGGTTAACATATCAAGGCAACTTCAAAAATCATGAAAATTTGCCGACGTCCAGTCTTGACTTCGTAGAACAATACTGTGAAGTTTCATGCAAAATCTCAAAACAGATCGCGAGATATCTTCTCACAAAAATTGCTCGAAATGCTGAAGGAGGGGTCGGACGCACAACTTCAGCATTTCGAGCAATTTTTGAGAGATGATATCTCACAATCTGTTTTGAGATTTTGTATGAAACTTCACAGTCCTGTTCTACGAAGTCAAGTCTACATGTCGGCAAATTTTCATGATTTTTGAAGTTGTCTTGATATGTTAAAACCGTATTTATACTTATCGTATTGTTGTTCTTAATTTTATTCTGTTTTGAGTTTTTTTTTGTGTTTTATATATATTTTTTTTGGGATGTTATTTTGTTGTTGTTGTGTAACATAATAAATAATACCATGAAATGATAAAAATATATAACATACCTCCAACCATATCATAATAAAACATAACGAAAGTACACTACACTAAAAAATAAATTGCAGAACTAAACTAAAACATAATAAAGGATAACATAGCTAAACTGAACTGAAACTACCAAAATAACCCTCTATCAACGGTACTGCGAAGGGGTGTATCGATGAGGTGGTATACCCCTATTTTTCCTACTGAAATTTCGGCCCTGCCAGTCATTCCATTGTTGTTCTCCGTCCTGCGCTCTGAGAGCTGGTGTAAACTCAGCGTATGGCTCGGCCTCTAGGCTCATCTCGACTGCTCTACTCCATGGATCCTCGGCCGCATGGGTGGCTGGCGGTGGAGGGGGGGGGTACGGAAGAAGGAATCCGCAAGCTGGGACGCATAGTCCGGATGCGTCCCGCTACCAGAGGCCTCCCAATCGTGAGCTCTCGGTGGATACGGCTGACGCGGTGACGGGGAGGCGGCTGTATCCCACGGATCAGCTGGAGCAAAATCGGCAAGGCTGAAAGAAAAGCTCTCATCCTGCACAGACGGGATCTCTGGAGACTCATGCTGCTCAGGCGGTGGCGGCATGTATGCAGGACCCTGCACGGATACCAATATTTTAGTAAATTTGAACTATCTTTACTTAAAATAAAGAAATAAATAAAATAAAGAATCACATACCGGGGGAAGAAATGGACGTCCGTGACTGTCACGGTAGGCATGCCAACCTTCCATGCGCAGTACCCAACGATGATAATCTCAGTCTGGCTGCTCTGAGGGCTCCGGTGGCATCTCACTGTTCAGAACAGGTGGCGCGCATGCTCGTTCGGTTGTACTGCGCGCCAATCAATATTCTCTCCGGCGTCTCGTAGCATGGTGACCAGCTTTGCCTCGTGGCCGTGGTCCTCAATGCACGGGGCAACCAAGTGCAACATCGCATGCCCGACCGCTCTGTAGCCACGTTTTCCAAGACAAATGATTGAACGCGCGGCACCTTTAAGCGCTACCAGCAGCTAAAAAAATAAAACAAGGTTAGTTTAAAAAAATAGCTACGAAAAAGGTTCATACTGTTAAAAAATGTGTTCTTGTAGGTGCATTACCTGGTGAGCACCTTTTCGGCCAGTGGGGGTATAACCATCATCGTCGAAGATCATCGAGCGAAGAAAATCGCCATAATCTCCCTCTATATACACCGAAGCCATGCCGACACGCAGGTACCAAGCCTGATATCTCAATAGGGGATCTCCCTGGAACTGCATCGCATCAACCTCCGACATCTGCCATAAGTTGGCACTCATATTCGCTGCCTTGTTATAGTGCTCCAAGTGATACTCCCTCCAATCTCTATCCCAGTGATTACTGTGCCTTATCCTGTAATTCATATGTTAGTTGCAATTTAAAGCCAAGAACATAACGGTAAGTACAAAAATGCTAAAAAGAACATAACTTACCCGTGTAGACTCATGATCACAGATCTCGGGACGTCTGGATCTGCGGGGATGAATGCAGGAAAATCAAATTGACGGAGCACCCGGTCTGGGTAGTGGTGCTCCACTATCCAGAAGCACACCAGCGAACCCCTGTAGAGCCACATCTGATGATCATCCGCTACAATCTGTGGCAGCCTCCCCTCAGTGTATAGCTCATGGTACGGAGTCCAGTTCACCTGCGTCTCACCCAGACTCTGAATTTGAGATCGGACCAACCTGATACCTATTGGCTTTCCGTGAGGGTTGTCCTTGTAAAAATGACGTCCGTACCATTTCATGCCAAATGCCGGTCGATTCCCGCTTTCGGGCGCTCCCCATGGATCCTCGTTCGGCTCGGGTACCCCCACCGGCAGCCGTGACCATGACCAATGCTGCAGTAGTAGCACCGGCCCGTAGATTTGTTTATTTTTCCGCTATATTTTGAAGAATATTAGCCGTCAGGGATTAGTTAAATAATTAAAATAAGACAACAAGCGCATGACAAGGTAGAAAATTAAATTAAGACAGAAATAATTAAAATAATTTTGATCAGATTCAAAATTCATTTTAGAGAAAAGGGCTACATGGAATTTTGTGTTATTTATATCAAAATAAAGGTATGAAAGTCTAGTTTCCAGATAATATAATTTCTCTATACAAAAATATTACAGATTGGTACAGTTTTAGCGATTAATTGACAGAGGTCAGAATTCAGAGAAGCTGAAATTTCAGTGAGCAGTCCAATAATTCTGACCTCTGTCAATTAATCACTAAAACTGTACTAATCTGTAATATTTTTGTATAGAGAAATTATATTATCTGGAAACTAGACTTTCATACCCTTATTTTGATATAAAGAACACAAAATTCCATGTAGCCCTTTTCTCTAAAATGAATTTTGAATCTGATCAAAATTATAGGACTGCTCACTAAAATTTCAGCTTTTCTGAATTCTGACCTCTGTCAATTAATCGCTAAAACTGTACTAATCTGTAATATTTTTGTATAGAGAAATTATATTATCTGGAAACTAGACTTTCATACCTTTATTTTGAAATTTTGGTGAACAGTTTCTTATTTTTAACATTTTATTTATTTATTTTCTTATATACAAAAATCTCGGGAAATAACATACTCACCTTGCAACCGTGACACAAGTTGGAGTAAAGATGTGCTAGGACAGCCCCACCCAAGTTGTACATGCAGCTCGACGGCTGAAGGTCTCGCAGCAGCTCTAGATACATCATCGGGATGGTATCACCAGTTGAATCAGCAAACATGACAGAACCAAATAGGTCCATCACGAATCCCCGTGTGTATCTGTAATATCGAAATTACAGAGCAACTCATTTTTCCGCATGAAACAGAGTACCAAATAAATGTAATATGAATAGTTTGTATGAGTACCTCTCAATCTCGAGCTGAGTGGAATTCATCCCCAGACCTCTCGCAAACATAGCTCGCAGCTTCTTCTTGTCCAGACAGTACTTGGAGGCCCCCCCATTGCCACGTATATCTGGCTCCGCTCCTAACAACTCCGCGAGCATGTAATTAATTGTGATGTCATCTGGATCTGTGGGGTCAGATATGCCACCAACAGGCACGCCCTGGATAGGCAGACCCCATAGAGCACTGACGTCCTGGAGAGTCACTGTCATCTCTCCAAAAGGTAAGTGGAACGTGTGCGTCTCGGGGCGCCATCGCTCCACTAGTCCTGCAATGATGGACGCGTTAATGGCCGTACTCTCCGACTCTAGAATTTCGACCAAATGTTGCACCCCCAAATTTTGCAAATATGGCTCCATCTGCGAGTAGTACTGGAAGTCATAATACCGGCCCCTGGCAGTTATAATTGCCTCACTCTGCGTTGGAAAAAGTAAACAACATGAAAATCTAAAAATACGAAAACAACACAATTTAAACTTAAAGAAAAGGAATTCAAGTACCTCTCTAGATGCTTCTGAGACTCGGTGCTCATCGTGAGGCATCCATAATAAAGGACTGAAATGGTCCTTGCTGTCTGCGGGAATGGGCTCATCAACCGGGTCGGCTGCGGGTGGTCTCCTACGCCGTCCCCTAGTCATCCTACGTTAATAGTTAATAGTATAATTATTAGAATGATTTTTCTAAGAATAATTTATGCATATTAGCATCTATACTTTCTATAATCATTTCTCAAGTATATTTTTTTTTGCGTGATTCTTACTGTTTATGTCATACTATAATTTTATTAACAAAGAGCTAATTTATTTTTTCAAAATATTAATCTAAAAAATTGGACAGTAAAAAAAATTTTAGTTCAACACATTTAAGTTATACTGTTTCATTTAAATATATTATTTTCTCAAGTTATACTAATTTCTAAAAAATTGGACAGTAAAAAAAATATTATTTTCTCAAGTATATACTAATTTCTAACAGCATAAAAAACTGTAGAAATAAATAGCTTCATTTAAATATCAACCTTAAAGAACCGACAAAATCAATACTCATCTCCCGTCCTAAGCAATTGAAAGGGAACCGACATTAACAAAAAAGAAAGATAAAGACAGAATCCTTTAATAGTTATGTTAAATTGGATAATTAATTATCCGTTCTTTTTAAAAAAATAATAATAAGATTAACTTTCTTCTTTACAAATTAACGTATTTTTATTTTCTCGCCTATTTATTCAAAAAAAATATTATATTCACAATTTTTTTGTCATTCTTAAAAATTAATATATGACATGTGCAATAAATTTAAAACAATGCAACTCTTCCATTTTTATTTCCATGAATTTTTATGAGTGTGATTAAAATGCTATGTTGTTTTTGTGTTAATCACGTCTGACATCCTCATCTTTGTTTTCAAAGTCCGAACTGTTTATCCAAACAGTTCAACATGATTTCTATGTTATAATCTGGTTGAAAACCAAATTTTACAATTTTTTTGTTTTTTATTTCCCAAATAGATACTAATATTGTTGTTTTCTAGAAGAATGTGTACAATACATTATATAAGTAAATTAAAATTTGGTTAAATCTCAAACATTTAAATTATTTTATCAAGCATAGAAATGTTAAAATCTAGAACATCTATTGACACATTCTTTATAAATTTACAAACAATGAAATTTTTCGATTCACAGTAACTTCTTTTGGAAAACTATTTTTTGGTAATTAGCAAAAAAATTGCAAAACTTATTGGAGTAAAATTCAATTTAGTTTGTGATTAAAACTTTTAATTATCATCTGTTTTGTTAACTGTTTAATTTTGGGTGAATTAAATTATTTACACTAAATTGTGTGTGTTCTTTTGAAAAAAATGATTACATTACATGAAAAAAAAATACATAAAGAAAGAATATTTAAATACTTACCTACAATAAATATTTAATACGATCGATCAATCGCTCGGGAAAATCAACAACCCGATACGATTCAAAAATTCAAGTCCAATTATCTCAAACTAACAATATCAACGAGGCCTTTCGCAACAATAATTTGTGCCAATAATCCTAACCCTTGACTCTAATCCTACCCTAATCAAATTTTAATCAAAATACAATAATAATTAATACGATCGATCAATCGCTCGGGAAAATCAACAACCCGATACGATTCAAACATTCAAGTCCAATTATCGCAACAATAATTTGTGCCATAAACCCTAATCCTTGACTCTAATCCTACTCTAATCAAATTTTAATCAAAATACAAAAACTTACACGAAATTTCAAATCGAGGAGGCGACGGAGGCAGCAAGGACCATGAGCGAGAAGGGAGGCGAAGCGGTGAAGACTGCCGGTGAAGGAGGAAGGGGTGGCAGCGGAGGGGTGGCAGCGGAGGGGAGAGCGAGTGGCGGCGGGGAGAGGGGGTGGCGGCGGGAGAGGGTGGCGGCGCCGGTCTTCGGGCGGAGGGGCGGAGGCCAGCAGGGCAGGGGGGTTTCTCTCTTGGCTTCTTTTCTGGCGGAGAGACAGGGAGAGATCGGGCTTTGGTTTGAATTCTTTATTCAAACCGTAAAAAAAATTTACGGTTTGAATTCAGAATTCAAACCGTAAATTTTTTTTACGGTTTGAATAAAGAATTAATTTTTTTAAAAACTTGGTTAAATATATTAATTTTTATTTTTTTTGGGGTAAAAATAAAAATCTCGGGTAGTATTGTGTCGTGGTTGAAAATATATTTTTGTTCGGAGAAGTGCAATTAGCTTTAAAAAAAAAAAAGCACTTTCTGAGTTCTTTTTTTTATAGCCGAGCATGTGCGCAAAATAAAAGCAAGGTACTTAGAGAATCTTGACTCAATAAACATGCTTATAAAATATAAATTAATATTTTTTGAGAGACGAGTTCAAATATCTTTATTTTTTGTTATAATAATGTATTTTTTAAAATTTATATTTTAAAATAAAACTTAATAAATATGTGTATAAATCTAACAGTTATGTGTGAACTAGATAATATATTATTCAAATTTATAATATCACTTTTTTTTATTTTGATTTTATATGAATCAATAAGTTGAAAAATCAACATTTATAATTTATCCACATCAGTTTCTTTTTACAAGCTCTTGATACTAATTAAATCAAAATGTCATGATTTTTTACGTGTGCACAAAGAAAATAATATAGAACATCTCTAATGATTTTATTTTGACATGTAACTTTTTAAATTTTATATTATTTTAGTTCTAAAAATAGAAACATAATGGAGACACAAAAAATAAAAGCCTTTGAACCCTCTTTTTGAAAAACATATATTTTTTTAATCACAGACTCGCACCCTCATTTATTAAACCCCCTCCGTTTAATTAAATAAGAAGCTAGCCATTGAACCCCTCATTTCTTATTATGCTTTTCTGTTATTTTATTTTGAGCTAGAGCTTGTGAATTAATTTGTATCTTCTTCAACACTGAATAATTAAGCATAGTTTTTCTAGGACTTATAGCACATAAATAGCAACTTTTTTTTTTTGTCTTGTGTTTGTAAACTCATCCTAAAATAAATAAAAAATTACCTTTGTGACTGAATTTTTTCTTAGCTGCCGATTTAATTTAAAAATTCTTGTATTTTATATTCTTCATCTGTCTTTGGTGTTTGTCGGCCCAAATACCCAAGCAAAAATGTCTAAACTAGAAAAGGCCTTTCATAAAAGACCAGACCTTTAATGGACCGGGTCTAAGAGAGCTGTAACATAGAAAAGGCTTTTTTGGGCTTAATGCATTCTGTATTTTTTCTTAGCCCTCTCCAAAACTCTTTTTGGGCTTTATGCATTTGTAGGTAAGATTTGGATTAGTGCCAGTCTAAACGGTAGTTTTAGTTTATAATTTTGAATTATTGGAAAAAGAAATAAGTTGAATACCCTCACCATATCTATCTATATATCTTAATTTTGGATGTCGCCTTACTGTAGATGAACAGTTCTCTCTACAGTACCGCTGACATATCGGACCCACTTTCAGTAGATCGCTATGTTACTATTAATTTTCTACCTATCAGTGCGCATACATTTTTTCATAGCAAACCGATCTGCAACTGGAGAAACCTCCAACAAATAAACCCACGAGCCGCACATAGAATCAGCAGAACCTGTTTGATGCAAGAATGCTGATGTAAGAATGCTGATGTAAGAAAGCAAGAATGTTGATGCTGAATATTTGGTCTATAAAGAGAATATTAGACTGAACAATAAAGACGTAATAAAGCAAAAGGAATTCAATAGTCAAAACTTTGAAAGTTGATTCAAGGGCCCCCTTTTGATCTCCACAGGACCTGACCGGAGGTGGGGGGTCCTTGCAATTGAATTCCAGTAAATGAGACCCACGAATTAGAATTTCTGTCTGTGGGGCTTTGATTTCTAGTAGCTACGAGATATAGCCCAATTCAGCCCATATT
This sequence comes from Carex kokanica, assembly GCA_025461125.1. NCBI lineage: Eukaryota > Viridiplantae > Streptophyta > Magnoliopsida > Poales > Cyperaceae > Carex > Carex kokanica. The sequence goes on from JAJGRX010000118.1 coordinate 191,192, forward strand.
AAAGAGCTTAGCTGGAAAATTATTCTAGAAGTGATGGTAGTATTACTTGCAAATTTCCAAGAAAAATACATAGATTTGTACGGTTTTGTTAATTATTCAAATTGAAATTTGAATCAGTCTTTGTCTATCTCAGTGAGCATGGTCGTAAATTATGCTGAAGTTCACATGTAAATCACAATTTGTAATTTAAAATGGAAGGATCAAGATTCTAAATAGCGTTTATAGCGTCGTAGTGGGAAGACTAAAAAAAAAGCTATAACGAATAGCGTCGCTATAGCGGAAGCTATTTCAAATAGCGTTTTTTTTTTTTACATTTCGTATATTCAATATTTGTACTAAATATCAACATTATCTAAAGTCTCATAGAACAATAAATAACACCAAAGTAATTAATAAATTATAATATTCATATTGAACCCGTACAAAGTCCAAATTGCGGTTCAAAATATCCATAATATTATCATAAACTATCGATTTTTTTCTATTAAAAATATCTTAAGCATCATGATTTATGACATAATCTATTTTTTTTTTCTATTCAAATTTTAATTTCGGTTTGGACTTTTTTTCTATTCAAATTTCAATTTCTATTCTCAATTTCAAATTGATTTATCTGTAGCAAGTAGCAACAAATTCAATTTCGGTTTGAGATTTTTTTTATCTTTATTTAAAACCCATATAAATTGCTTAAAAATAAAAAATAAAAAAAATCCATATTGTATAGCGCAAATAGCGCTGTAGCGGCCGTAGCGCAAATAGCGCATTTTGATGTCATAGCGTAGCGTTTGGGGTCCAAAAACGCTATAGCGCGCTATTTAGAACACTGGAAAGGATGCATGTGATTCATGCCAATGGAGCATAATACAAAAAGGTAGCATTTATTTAGTCAATTGAAGTCTTGCACAATTATATTCAAATGAAGTCTATTCACACATGCATACATTTTCCTGTAAATATCAAAACATTGTGTCACTTTCACTGGAGAAAGTCAGACAAAAATTAATTATAGTCTGTACTTAACCTTTTGCGGTCAGATCTGATCACATTTTGATTAATTGTTTGCTTAGGTCTTTGTACTTATCACCTTGAGTCAAGAAAACAGGTAATTAAAGAGTAATTATCCAACTAATGTCCCTCTAATTACAGAACAAAAAGTTAGTAAAATTAAGGTAACAAAATAAGACAATCGAAGCATTATATTGCAACTGTAGAAAACTTCAATTAGAAGTATTTCGGAAAGATGGTTTTTACCGCGTAGGAAATATGCATACAATTTCTTCGTAAAAAACGAAAATGAAGTATTGAGAATACAACGACTGGTTCTCAAAAAAAGAAAAAAAAAAAGAGAGGAGAGAATGCAACGCTGGTCAAACCCAGTCCAAAATTCATAAATAAAATGGTTAAATTTTTTTTTTTTTTAGAAAGAGTCATGAGATTGGTTTTACTGTATTGATTAGGAAATTACTACAAGGAGTCTAACATATTCATGAAATTAACTTTGGCTAGATTGGTTAGAATTTCTTTTAGAATTATTGTATTTTAATAGGATCAAGAGGATTCCATTACAAGTATAAATTGGGGGGGGCTTCCATTTTGAACCAACCAACAAAGTGAAAAAACTGGTGAGTGTTGCAGTAGTTATAAGGTGTAGGATATTATAAGGAAGCTATGAATAGTACAGATTGGTCCGTAATACAAATTCATATTTTCTTTTTCAAACTTTTAATAGTTAATCCGAACCGTTTAACATGATCTTCGTATGAATATGTACTTGCAAACTAATATTATATGTTTCATGATTGAAGCATATATGTTAAATAAAAACAAGAGATAATATTAAGCCATGTTTTCATTTTCAATTGAAAGTAAAGTCGAATGGACGAAATTATTTTTGTACTTATTTTAATTAATTAAAGAACGAGGTTTTTAATGAGCTACATGCAATAATTATTCTTTTTCCTAATAGTTTATCTATGACGAAAGTTCAATATAAAATTTTGTATACTATTTTTGTTGTGCCTAGTAAATACCTCGCCAACATTCAAATTTTTTGAGCATTCGATCGGCACTAAACAACTCAATTTTTTTTAATATCCTCCAAAAGTTCTAGTCACTCCATACTTAAATCAAAACTTTGATTTAGTCATTATTATTTTAAAAATATAATTAATATATTTCCTCACAAATTATTTTTTATTTTTTAAAAATAAAAAGAATTGTACATTTGAGTATCTCCAAGCCTAATGTTTACAAGCTTACAAGCATGAAGCTAAAAGTGTCACTTTCTCTTAGGTCTATATGACGAAAGAAAATCATACTATGTGAGTGGATATATGTATGAGGGAGAGATCCGATTACAACACTTTTAAGTTACCACAATGTTACCACAATTATTTTTTATATTTTCAAAGTCCAAATCGTTGATCCAAATCGTTCAACATGATTTCCACAATAAAATGTGCTTGCAGATCAAATTTTAATGGTTTGGATCATGTTGAACGGTTTGGATTGAAGATTTGAACCTTGAAAATGTGAAAAATAGTTGTGGTAATTTTGTGGTAACTCAAAGTATTGTAATCGGATCTCTCCTCTGTATATATATATATACACACAAAGAGAAAGAGACAAAAAAAAAAAAAAACTAAAGCGAGAAAAAAATTGTGCGCCGCGACATTTGTACAGAGCACCATTTATTTTTTTAGTACAGATTAATTGATGTGCAAACCAACATTATATGCTTCATGATTGAAGCATATATGTTAAATAAAAGGGTAATTATATGTTACCCCTTGATTCCTTCCCCCATTTTTCCCCCAACTAACTAACTTTCTTTTCTAACTATAATAATCAATTTTAACTAACTAGTGGTCCCTACAAATTAATTAGTAGATTTTCTCCTTCTATTTCTTTCATCTCTCCCTCCCTCTCCCTCTTCCACCTCCGCCTCCCCTTCCACCTCTGCCTCCGCCCGCCTCTCCCACCTTCGCCTCTCCCTCTCCGCCTCCGCCTCTCCTTCTCCGCCTCTGCCTCCGCCTCACACAACGAGGATGAATACTTGTTCAATGATAGATGAATATTTGCATGACGATGGTGAATACTTGTGCAACGAATAACTCGAAAGTATGTCATCATGGATCTCATTTTAAAGAGAAAATTATGTAGAAAACGTTCGTGGTTTTAGATTTGCAAAATTTCTCACAGATCGTTAGAAATATTAGTTAGATTGAACGGAGAAAAAAAAAAACCACCTCTAAAAACGTGTAAAAGATGGGTGTGATATGTCCAGCTTTTTTTAAAAATACTTGATATATCAGGGTGAATACTTGATGTATTACATGTGAATACTTGTTCAATGATAGATGAATACTTGATATATCAAGGTGAATACTTGATGTATTACATGTGAATACTTGTTCAATGATAGATGAATACTTGCATGACGAGGGTGAATACTTGTGCAACGAATAACTCGAAAGTATGTCATCATGGATCTCATTTTAAAGAGAAAATTATGTAGAAGATGTTCGTGGTTTTAGATTTGCAAAATTTCTCACAGATCGTTAGAAATATTAGTTAGATTGAACGGAGAAAAAAAAAACCACCTCTAAAAACGTGTAAAAGATGGGTGTGATATGTCCAGTTTTTTTTTAAAATACTTGATATATCAGGGTGAATACTTGATGTATTACATGTGAATACTTCATGTATTATAGATGAATACTTGATGTTGTTTCCACTTGCGGTGACGGTTATGCGATCCCCACGGTAGTTAGTGATGGCGGTTGTGCGGTCTCCCCACTTAATTACGCGTTTTCTTTTGTTTTTAGCGGACGGCAGTTGTGGTACCCTACTATCTCCGCGTAATTAATGTTCTTAATGTCGTAATATTTCCATATATAATTCTTTCTTAAAGATGAGTACTTTTATTTATATGGATGAATACAACTCGTGTTAAGTGTCAATACTTTTTCGCAAATCGTCCCCTACTAATCCCACCACTTGTCTCCGCATATTACTGTGGTCCCCTACTTATCTGAAGTCGCGGTTGTGCGGTCCCACCATACCTTCATGTACTCTTTACACTTACACGACGAGAATGAATACTTGTTCAATGAGAGATGAATACTTGCGTACGAGGTGTGAATACTTACGTAACGGACACCTCGAAAGTATGTCATCATGGATCTCATTTGAAAGAGAAAATTGTGTAGAAGACTTTCGTGGTTTTAGATTTGAAAAATTCCTCACAGATCGTCGGAAAAATTAGTTAGAGTGAACGTACAAAAAAAAAACCACCTCTAAAAACGTGTCAAAGATGGATGGTAATGTTTCCTTATATAGTTATTTCTCAAAGATGAGTACTTTTCTTTACATGGATGAATACTTGAGTTTACAAGGGTGAATACTTGTGCGCAATCTATCCTGTAATGCTGTGGAGGCATTTTTGGTCCCCTTCTATTTAATTAACGGTTTACTGTGGTCCCCTACTTATTTCAACAGTTATTAACGGTTTACTGTGGTCCCCTACTTATTTTCAGTTGGGGGAAAAGTGGGGGATGGATGGCAGGGGAAGGTTAGGCCCTCCCTAAATAAAAACGAGGGATAATATTAAACTGTATTTTCATTTTCAATTGGAAGTAAAATCGAACGGACAACATTATTTTTGTATTTATTTAAGTTAATTAAAGACGAGGTTTTTATGAGCTACGTACATGCAGTCATTGTTTTCTGTCTTTTAAATAAAATAAAAAATAAAAATTATGTAATATATTATTTTTGTGGACAATCTGATCAATTAATGTTAAACAACGAATCACGAAATCGATAAACACCAATCAATTAGAGCCGTCCGATTAATTAATACGGAATGGCTAAGCAATTAATAAACACCTATATATATTTTTCATCTATTCCTGAATCTTTAAGTCCCCCAAAAAAAGAATATATTATCCTTATTTCATCTCGATTCGTTTTAATGAACATTGGACATCATTAAACATGTATTTAAAAAAAATACCGACATTTGTTTATAGGTGCAATTTGAGGTATACCCTCAAAAACTTCAAAATTACGTATCCCCCCTCCAAAGTTTAAAATTACGTATTTCCCCCTCTAAACTTAAAAAATTCACAAATTGACCCATTTTATTGTCTTTTATATTAAAACTCATTCTTAATTTATAAAAATACACATTTTACTCTATATTAAAAGCATAAAACACCCATCATACTCAAATTTGAATCTGAAGTGTTCATCTACTTTCCAAACTGCTTTAAAATCTGTGCACACTAGATCAACACGAATCTTGAAGCGAACACACACGGATATTGAAGTGACGTGCACAAATCTTAATGCGATGCGCGCATATCGAAATTGCTTTAAAATCCGTGCATAATAGATCAGCACGAATCTTAAAGCCAACACACATATATTGAAGCTACACGCACAAATCTTAATGCGATGCGCGTGGATCGGACAGTAGAGAAACTCTTCATATTCAAATTTGAGTCCGATGGACTTTTTATGCTTTTAATAAAGGGTAAAATGGATATTTTATAAATTTAGAATGAGTTTTAATATAAAAAACAATAAAATGGATAAATTTGTGAGTTTTTGAAGTTTAGAGGAGGGAATATGTAATTTCAAAGTTTAGAAGGGAAAATATGTAATTTTGAAATTTTTGAGAGGTATACGTGAAATTCACCCTTGTTTATAACCCAAGTACTTCCACTGACAATATATGCCAACAAATATTGTTTACAACTAATGAGTACACGTTTATTAAATAAAAAAAATGTATATATTTTGCACCATATAATTTTTTTACATGAACATAATGTTTTTAGTTACTGCATCGAAAATTTTGTATCTATGATGTGGTCTAGCATCCGTCGGTCATTGATGAATAGATGTATGTCCATGTCCTGTGTAGCTTCTAGTGTCTGTTGAAGAGACCTAGCTAACTAATAGCTTGTCTTTCATATTTATTGATTTTTTAAATAGCGATGTATGTAGGGCTGCAAAAAAAAAAAAAATTACAAACTCGTAATTCATTCGGTAACTATTCGCTTTAACTCGTTCATTTGCAATTCGAGTCAGTTCCAACTAAAGTTGACTGGCTCGTTTGACTCGTTAACTAAATTTGAACATACCCAACTCACTCGTTAACAACTCGAGTTACACAATTCAACACAATATATCATTGATTGGCGAATCCAAATTGTTTTTCATAAGATGGTAAAAAGAGTGGCCATGGGATGAGAATATGACCCAATATCATTCATTATCCAATCAATTTTTCAATGTTTTTATTTTATAATAGAGCAACAATTTAAAGCATGATTCACCGCACTATGTATAAGGATTAATAACTGTAACTAAGAAAATTGACTTGATCAAATGAGTTATGAACCAACTCGAACTGGTAATGAGCTAGCTAAACTCGAGTTATGTTTTAATTTCGTTATTATCTTTCCAACTCGAATTAACTCGCTCATTAACTTAATAAGCTAATCACGAATTAAGAATAACTCGCTCAAACTCATCTCATTTACAACCTAAATGTATGTTTGTTGATTTAATTTTAGAGGGGTGACAAGTACATCTTCTTATCTGCATTCTATACTTGTATCCTATATGTATTGGATTTTTTTTTTCGAAAAATATTTAAAGTTTGATATGAAAAATATTTATATCTATGTTACTAAAAATAATAACCTAGAATTTTTATTTTTACTTAATTAATACAATATTTTACTTGAACTTCTTCATAGTTATTAAGAAAAAAATATTGAACACTTTACAAGTTTACAATGTAGATAAGGAATGTAATAACTGAAAGATATAAGAGAAATTTGTAGTAATTACATAAAGTGAAAAAAACTCACGGTACTTGGTTGCCAAAAATAAAAATGATAGACAAATTAAAGTAAAACTAAGGTGATCTTAAGCTCATTAAGTTTTTTTGGTGATGTTAATTTCAAAATCTATCGGAATGAACTACAAAAGTTTGTCACTATTTGCGAGGGGAAAAGTGCTTTTTACCGACGGTATTTTAGCGGATACTCCTGTCGATAATACCGATATGCTCATAAATAGTAGTTTCTGTGTACTCTCGGGAATAGTTATTTTTTACCCTCGCGGATAGTGATCTATTTTTGTAGCATGACTTTAAACAATCTATTTAATTTTTAAACCGATATACATCACGAGTGAAGCGTTTACATGTCAAGTTTACAAATATTCCACTTAATTTAGTATAAAATCAAGTGACAAAAAATAATTTACAAAATAATTTTAATGTGTTCATGTTTTATTATTTGTTAACAGCTTGACTTTATATTAAATTAATTCAAAAATATATAAATTTGATATGTAAATACATTACTTATTAAATATATCAATTTCAACAATTTAGATTCACATTCACTGCGTGAAATTAATTGAATAAAATTTGAAGTTATACTCACTGGTCACTGAAAACTTGGTGAGCTTAAAACACTACTTCTAATTTGTCTACCAAAATTGTTTTGGCACCCAGTGTAAGTACAGTTCATTAGATATATATAATTCACTTTGCACGCTTCAACATGTATATGTGACAAAAATTCACGAAAACATAGACACTTGAGAGGAGAAATACGGAGTCCGCATCGTCTGTACGTACCTCGAGTCTTTAAGTATTATATATAATTTGTCTGTAGCGTGATACATATATATTAATCAGGAGGCTCGTGAAACATGAGCTAGTGCTGCCAAGATCACATCGAGTCATCTCCCACCATCGCATGTGATTTGTTTCTAGTGCGAGAAAAGAAATGTAAAAAACAACACAAAAACAAAAGATATTTGAGTCTGGTCTAGCCGTCAACGGTCCGTGTTCAACTCCACACTGAAATTATCTACGCTATTTCCTCTTATAAAGAGAAACTCCCTCCACACAACAGAGTATCCCTTAGGTACTTGAAGGAGTATATACTCCAACCGAACCGAATCTATATATAACCATCCATCTCCTCCCGGCTCAAGCACATATCCATATCACCTATTTGTCTCTCTCCCTTCCCTCCTCTTCCTCTGTCCTCCATTCAATTAGAAACAAACTGAAAATAAAACATACCAAATGGATGCTAACTCTCTACCTAAGAATGATGCTAACTTTGCTCAACTTACCCCACTCACCTTCATCCACCGTGCTGCTTCGTCATACGGCAATCTTACATCCGTCGTGTATGACAACACAAAATTCACCTGGAAGCAGACGTATCACCGCTGCCTTCGCCTCGCCGCCTGGCTGCAGTCTTTCGGCATAAAGAAAAACGATGTGGTGAGCATATATATACATTATTGTCTCTTAATCTACTATCTAATGCACTATTATATAATTCAGTACATAATTTTTCCTTTATTTAGCATGACCATATATGCAGACCGCATATCAGCATATGCGGTCCGCATGTAGTACTATATGTTCACATGATCGCATACATGGTCCGCATGTAGTATAATGCATCCGCATGACCGTATATACTGCCCACATATTCAAATCCACATGTATGTAACTGCATGAAATTTTAAGAGCAGCAGCAAATCATCGCATACGCATATACGGCCCATACGGCCACAAATCAAAACACTATTTATAAGCTTGGGTAAATTATTTTATTTGCAAATTACGTGTTGACGCTCAACCTTAAAGATGTGGGAAATTTTTATTCTATTTATTTTAAAACGTTAATTATTATCAGGACAAAATTTAGCTCTCACAAATACATCATGTAGCTGACATGTCTTATGTCAATTTCTTGTAAAGGTCTCCATACTTGCACCAAATGTCCCTGCGCTCTACGAGTCCCACTTTGGAGTCCCAATGGCCGGTGCAGTGCTAAACACCATCAACACCCGCCTAGATGCTTCTGCCATTGCCGGCATTCTCCGCCACTCTGAAGCAAAGATCCTCTTTGTTGATCATCAGCTGCTCTCTTTGGCCAATGAGGCAGTATCTGTCCTCACTACTCCTCATCCGGTACTTGTCGTGATTGGCGAGGTCTCCTCTACAAAACACTGCGTTTCATTTGGTCTAGAGTATGAGCAAGTACTTGCCTCGGCCGATTTGGTTGCCTACCCACCAGTACCCGTCACCAATGAGTGGGATGCAATTGCACTGAATTACACCTCGGGCACCACCTCCGAGCCCAAAGGTGTGGTGTATAGCCATCGCGGTGCCTATTTGAGCACTATGACTCTGCTACTACAATGGGGTGTTGGGCTACAGCCGGTGTATTTGTGGTCCCTACCGATGTTCCATTGCAATGGTTGGACCTTCACTTGGGGTATGGCAGCACGAGGCGGCACTAATGTTTGTATGCGGTCACCAACAGCCCAGGACATGTATCACGCCATTTCTTCCTATGGTGTGACCCACATGTGCGGTGCCCCTGTCATCTTCAACGTCCTTCTTGAAGCTTCTCCAACAGAACGCCGTCCGTTGACCCATCCGGTTAACATGTTGACCGGCGGTGCCCCTCCACCTGCTGCTCTACTGGAAAGCATCGAGCGTCTTGGGTTTTGTATTACTCATGCATACGGCCTCACTGAGGCAACTGGAGTTGCGCTTGTTTGCGAATGGCAGGAAGCTTGGGACAGCTTACCGGCTTCTGAGCGTGCTCAGTTGAAGGCCAGACAAGGTCTTTGTGCGCTCTCACTAGCCGGTGCTGATGTGAAGGACAAAGAAACAATGCAAAGTGTTCCTAGTGACGGCATCACTCAAGGCGAGATATGCCTTCGTGGGAGTAGCATAATGAAGGGCTACTTCAAAAACAAAAAGGAGACAGATGAAGCCTTCAAGGATGGCTGGTTTCTCACTGGTGATGTCGGGGTGAAGCACCCGGATGGATATATCGAGATAAAAGATCGATCAAAGGACGTAATCATATCAGGTGGAGAGAACATAAGCAGTGTAGAGGTAGAGACAGCACTGTACCGTCATCCGATGGTACTCGAAGCAGCAGTGGTGGCCATGCCGCATCCGCGCTGGGGCGAGACACCATGCGCATTTATTGCGCTAAAGAAGGAGTACGCATCCAATGAGGCAGGAATCGAAGAGGAAGACATAATCTCCTATTGTAGAGATAAGATGTCTCACTACATGGTACCAAGGAAAGTGGTTTTCTTGCAAGAGTTACCTAAGACCGCAACAGGGAAACCACAGAAGTTTCTCTTGAGGAAAGTTGCTGAAGGGCTGAAGATAGGCACAAGGAAGAAGAACCATGGAGAGCAAGTGATGGTTATGTCAAGGCTTTGAGAGGGCAAAATTTAAAGTTGCTTGACAAAGTAAAAAAAAAGATGCATGACAAAATTACTTTTCTTTTTTCTTTTTGTATTTTTCCTGTTTAATTAATTAGGATTTGATGGTTGTATGTCCCCCATCAAGGATTTTGGTACTGTTGTATACTGTTGTAATGTTTTTTGGTATATTGTACCAATTAAGATTTGATGGTTGTATGTCCCCCACCAAGGATTTTGATACTGTTGTAATTTTTTTTGGTATTTTGATACAATGTATGATAATTATAGTATGTTGATTGATACTTATTGTTTGTTCTGTTTAATGTGTTTATATAATTTTGGTTCAATGAGAAATATAAAAGATTACTGGATTGGTACCAAATTGGTGCAGGGTGGGAGCATGAAAAAAGTATCAATGATATTCTTGCAAATAATTAGGTGGGACCCACATTCATTAGCCTTGCAAATAGTCAGGTGGGGTCCACGTTTGCTAGCCTTGCAAATACTCAAATGGAGCCCACGTTTGTTAACCTTGCAAATACTCTTGTTGGGTGTTAACTCTGAAAGTATTTGCAAGCGTAATTTTTGCAAGGGTGGCTCATGCAAAAGCCTAGGGAAAAGTATTAGCAAGCGTAAACTCTTGCAAAAAGTCTGAAACTGAGTATTTGCATTGGGACTTAAAGCAACGATAGTATTTGCAAGTGTAGCACATGCAAATGGCGTTTTTAGGGTTTGTAGCAAGGGTAAGCCGTTGCAACAAGTTAATTCCTACCGTTGTCATTACTGGAAATTCTAGTAGTGATTTAAATCAAGGCAACCATTTTTTTTTATATAGATATAAATTGAATATATGGATGTACTTTGAAATATGAGAAAAATGCAATATTTGGTGTTTTCTTCATAATAATGTATATATTATGAGGAGTGATCAGATGACATTCTTTTTTAGTGACATCGGATGACACCGTGCATTTTCAAAGTTTTCGAGAAGTTCAAACAGTCAATCCAAATCGTTCAATATGATGGATATATTAAAATGTGCTTGCAGATCAAATTTTACATTTTTGTGAATTTTTTTACTATTTATTAAGTATTTTACAAAATCAATGTTTTCAGACCATTGAATTTTTGTACATATTTTAATAAATAATTAAAAAATTAAAAAAAATGTAAAATTTGATCTGCAAGCAAATTTTAATATATTTATTATATTGAACGGTTTAGATCGACTGTTTGGACTTTGAAAATGTTGGGTGTCATTCGATGTCACAAAAAAAAAGTGTCAATCGATCTCTCCTCATATATTATACTGTAACATTTGAAAATTTTAATATTAGAAAGAGTCAGAAATATTGAGACTCAAGTAAAAAGATCATATTTTTTTTTTTCGAAAATTCAATTATTAAGTGAATGTTTGTTCATGCTCATGCGCGGGGACATGCTTAAGAGGAAAAAAGCCGAGATTTTTATTTTTACCCAAAAAAAAATATATTTTAATATAATTATCCAAGTTTTTGAAAAATTTAAATTTTTACCCAAACCGTAAGAATTTCTTACGGTTTGAAATTTTTTTTTTTTTTTTTTGAATTTTTTTTTTTTTTTACGGCTCATCATGGGGTCGGAGTTACGGGTGGATTTTGTCTTTGTGTGACTCAGCTACTGTGTGTTACATTTGTCTATTTTGGTGCGTTGCTTCGCGATGCAATGGATATCCGACTACCAAAGCAAAGCTCACTTTGATCTATTATAAACTAAACAGCGTAACTTCATGTGTAGCGGATTCCTTATATAAAATTTCTCACTAAAGAGATCAAATACAAATTTTTATACAATTATTATGGAAACAAGAGTTCCAGTTTTATATAAATCAGTCAACTCTGAAGAAAGTTGTAAATTGGACTGTGGAGTGCTTCGACTTGATTTATTTCATTATATTTTTAATTATATATTTTCATAAATTTTAAATTATATTTTAATACTTTTTAGTAAGAACATAATTTTTAAATCCATTCTGCAGATCTTATTTTATTTTTCTAAAATGTTCTACTCAATTCAGATTGCCCAACAGAGTTGAAAAAGGAGACATAATTAATGCTCATTTCACCAATTAACAATCAATTTTACATGTCAAACATATTAATTTTACATGTCAAACATATTAATTTGTGCAACTCTGTTGGGCAATCTGAATTGAGTAGAACATTTTAGAAAAATAAAATAAGATCTGCAGAATGGATTTAAAATTATGTTCTTACTAAAAAGTATTAAAAATATAATTTAAAATTTATGAAAATATTGTTCGTGTTTTTCTATAGCTTATAATTATCCCTAATACACCTAATTTGATTGCAAGCATACAATCTTGCCAAGTAGTATTTCGGGTGTCGAATCCACAGGGACAACTCGTAAAGTACTGGTTCTCACCAATTCATTAAGCTAGACAGACAAAGTTGAGTTGGTTTCTAAATCTAATTTAGTCGAAAGAAGCAAATAATAAATGTTTTGGGTCTGATTCAAGTGTAGGAGTTCCAGGGGCTTTGGCATTTCTATCCACTAGGGTCTCAATCTACTCGATTCGTGTTTCTAAAGCGTGCGTGGGTGTTCTGTCTAAAGTGATAATAGCGTGCACTTCACGGTTAAGTACTTCGTGTGCTAATATCGTACTTTTAGGTTACCTCGGACTTCTCGGTTAAGTACTTCGTCCTAATAACCTATTATTTACTCTTTTTGTTCGGGGAGTTAATGCAAGTGATTTTTAGTCATTGAAAAATCCCTAAATCCATGAATTGAAGGAGTAAGGTTAAACCAAACAATTCATGCATAAATCAAGCTTTAAAAGAGTAAATTGCTAATAGTCAATAAAATTCACAAATCGAGTAAGAAAGAGTGCACCTAGTTTCGAGTTTTACATGCCATCGCCCCTAGAGAGGAGATTAGCCTCTCATAAGGGCGCAAATAGTTACAAATAGGATAAACAGTTTGTTACCAGAGCCAAGAAAGAAGAAAATAGAGTAGAGAATACAAATCCAAGCACAAATCTCTTCTTCCTTGAGCTTCTCCTTCTCCAAATCACCTTAGAGCTCAAACCCTAGCTCTTGAAGTTGCTCCTAGCTCTAAAGAAGTGTGTAAATGGTGGCCTTCCTCTTGGGGAAGAAAGGTCTAGGATATATATCGATTCTGGGTTTGTAGCAGCTGAAAAATAAGGAAGCAGTGGAGAATTTGTGGGTCGCAATAAATTATCGCAGGTCGCAATAATGGTGCAAAATTGTGGCAGTGAGCTTTTTAGTAGAAGTTGAGTTATTGTGGGTCGCAATAAGTTATTGCAGGTCGCAATTTTCCTCTGTTACTTGTCTCTACATGCCGTCTAACTTCCGATCGTGTCCGGACTTGCTCCAAATTATTCCCATTTGCTTCTAGTACCTGAAAATACATGAAAACATAGCAGAATCTCGAACTTGGTGCATTATCTAAACTAAATGGCTTTAAGCTAACAAAAGGGGATAGATTTAGAGACCAAATCCTACTTAAAAGATATATGAAATTTAGGCTTATCAAATTCCCCAAACTTAGTTCTTGCTTGTCCCTAAGCAAGTCTTAGCTCAAGAGCCGAGGGTTGGTCTCTCTACTAACAAAGTTATAAAGAAAAGTCATAATCCTACATGCAAAAGATAATGGTTGTTTTGAAAAGTCATGATAAACTTTTTAAAGGAAAAACTCTCAAATTCACAAGACATTTGCTCGGAAGTTTGGATAAACAAATTTGAGGATGTTTTATCATTTCCGATTCACTCCACGGGTGCCTTTTCTAAGTATAACCCACAACCATTCTTTTCACATTGCCCCGTACTTTATGATTTTCGAAAAGATCGCGAATTTCTCAATTTTTTTTTTTTTTTTTTTTTGCCCCCCTACAAATGGAGCCTTTTACTCAAAAATTTTCCAATGAAGTTTGAAAGAAAGTTCATGTTAATCCTGAACCTCGCGCTTTTTACTTCGAATTGACTTCGAATTCCTTTGAAATTTTCAATTTCTGCGCTCTTGAGGTTGCCTCGTGCCGTATGTGGTATATTTGCCCGTGGACTAAGTCCTAGCACTTATTGAGGCTTAGAGTTTACTTCTTTCTTTTTCTTTTTTTTTTTTTTTTTTTTTTTTTTTTTTTCTTTTTTTTTTTTTTTTTTCTTTTTTTTTTTTTTTTTTTTTTTTTTTTTTTTTTTGTGTGTCGAGCGTGTAGCTTCGCGTGCAACACGCAACCAAGTGAGATCCTCATAATGAATTAGTCATATATATGTTTTTGGATCCACCGGCTACTACACCACTCTCTCTTGATTAGTCACATTGATTTTTGGATTTTTGAGGGTTCGGTTCCAATTGTAGGACAAATTCAAATTCAAAAACTTTTAATCCCAAGAAAATCATAAAATACCAAACCTTAACTTCCATCGTGGTTTCCAATTCAATTCACCGTGGGTTAGTTTAGAAATGGTTGATCAATTTTCTTTATTTCCAAACAAGATCAATTCCTTTGAGAATTTTTTTTTTTTCTTTTTTCAAAATTTTTCAGATTTTTCAAAATTTTCCACCAAATGCAAAAGAAATGCAAAAGAAAATAAAATAAATAGAAGTCATGCAAACCCTACATGCAAATGCAGATACAATCTCAATTTCCCTCCCCCAAACTTAAACCGAGCATTGGCCGCAATGCTCCAATCAAGTCATAAAGTAAAAGAAATGAGACATGAAAATCTTACAATGGGTGATGGTGATTTTGCGGGGATTGACTCAAACGGACCCCCCGGGTGGCGGGGTCGCCTGTGGGTCCTGCTGTTGAGGGCGGCTGCGACGTCGAGATTGCCGAGTGGGCATCTCCTCCTCCTCATAGTCACCTCGCTCCAAATGCCACGCATGCATGCGGTGGGTGAGGTACCATGTCTCGTGCAAGAGCTGGTCCTGTGTTTCATTGTACTCCTGCATTTGGTTGAAATCGTCGTGGACCTGACACAACTTGGCATAAATCATGGCATTGGTAGGGTCGCCTGGTGGTGGGTGGAGTTGTGTCTGGGAAGAGGTGCCAGCGGGTGCTTCTATGGGTGCGGCGGGTCCGTGCACGAGCCAGGTGGAGGGGTTACCGGCGTCAATTTTTATTGGCAATGGAAATGGGGCTTTTTCTCCGTTGTGTCCTACAGTGTAGTAGACAAGCCCTTCGCGTTTAATCAACCTCATAGCCGTTAATGAGGCAATATCAATTGAGGAGGTTCCTTCGATCACGGTCCGGTAGGCGGGGTTCCGTCGATCACCTTGAAATGCATGGCGATCAAGGTGACGATTCCCCCCACCGAAATATTTCCCCCTGGTCGTGTATTCTCGACCACCCGCTCAAGATGGCGAAGAACAAAATGCCCAACATTTGGAGCATCATGGTTGCCCGGTAGGTCAGTGTTAAGCATGCACGCCAGAAAATACAAATCATATTTATTCAAAGTGGAGGAGGTCTCACCCCGCCCGAAGATGGTGTACCCTAATGCTCGTTGAAGGCACCGCAGAACCGGGTGTTGTATTTGGCTTGCCCTGTGGTCAGATCGCGAGTCGCCAAAAATTTTTTGTTCGAATTGTAACTGAGGCATGTCGTCGGGCCATTCAATGGAGGTGCCCCTGGAGTGGGGATTGGTTTTTAGGATCTCATTAAGGGTAGTGACGGTTAGGGTTCGCATTTGGCCGTCTAATTGGAAACGGCACTGCGTGTAGTCGTTAAGGCAGGAGAAGGTGGCAAGGAACTCGTAGGTGAGGGTTCGGTAAGAACGGACCTCGGTTGAGAGGAAGTCCCACAGAAAGAGTTTATTTGCAAGTCGCCTGACCTCGTGGTACATTTCGAGTAGGATTAGCACATCGCCGTCAAGGAAGCGAGAAGGTACGAGCCGGCGCTGTTGTAGAGCTCTGAAACGGTCCTTGGCTTCGTTGGTGCGGAACCGAAGGCCGAAATTTGGTTGAATGTTCTCCGGCCACTCTTTCTCCGGTACATTAGCGAGGGGGTGTGGTGGTGGGGGTGGGTTCTCCTCGGTAGGCCCCATGCTCGAGCTTGCGTCCGATCTTCGCGGTCGCTTGGCGACTCCGCGACGAGAAGAGGATTTCATTTTGGGGGTTTGGCGGATCCGGGTCGAAAAGAGAGAGTAATGGTAGGTGGAGGGAGAGGAGAGAGAGAATGTGGTGTGGGGAAGGTTTTCGCGAGAAAATTTGGCGAGAGGAGACGGCGGCCGCGCGGTGGGCTGAGCGGGAGAGAGGGGAGTGGCTTCAATGGCTGGAAAGGAGAGAAAGAGGGGAAAAATGGGGTGGGGAAATTCGGCTGGAGAGAGAAAGAGAGATTTGCTCTCTGGAGTGTTTTAAGTCGCATATTGCGACCCGCAAAAAAAAAAATGCGTTTTTTTTTTTTTTTTTTTTTTTTAAGTACCCAGGCAGCAAAAGTTTTCTTCTCTGGTGGAATTTGGGTACCATATTGCGGCTCGCAAAAATTTTTTTTTTTTTTTTTTTTTTTTTTTTTTTTTTTTTTTTTTTTTTTTTTTTTTTTTTTAAGTGCCCAGCTCTTTGATTTCCTCTCTGGTGTGATTTGGGTACCTTATTGCGACCTGCAAAAATTGAGATTGCGACTCGCAATATGTCCTCCATTTCAGTCCAGTGAAACAAAAACAAAAATAACAACAAAAACAAAACAAAACAATAAAAACAAAAACAACAAATGTTCCTGTGTTCCCTTCCAAAATGCGCTCTATTTAATGTCGTGAGCTCGACTCTCCTTTGCATCACATGGATGGTGCATCGACGAGAGACACGTCCACTTTGTCTCCTATTGGTGCCCCTTGAGTGTAGTGCTTGAGTCTTTGACCGTTCACCTTAAAAATTCCAGTCCGTTCACTCCAAATTTCCACCGCTCCATGATTAAAAACTTTTTTCACTTGAAATGGTCCGTGCCATCGAGACCTCAACTTGCCAGCAAAGAATTTGAGACGGGAATTAAACAACAACACCCAATCCCCTTCCGTAAATGTCCTCCTTAGAATGTGTTTATCATGCCAATTCTTCGTTTTCTCTTTGTAAAACTTTGCATTTTCGTAGGCTTCCAAACGCAATTCTTCAAGTTCGTGTAAGTCCAAAATTCTTTTCGCACCCGCAGCCTTCATATCTAAATTAATAGCCTTTATCGCCCAATAAGCCTTATGCTCCAACTCCACGGGGAGGTGACATGGCTTTCCGTACACGAATTTAAATGGGGTCATACCGATGGGAGTTTTGTATGCTGTGCGATATGCCCAAAGCGCTTCGTCTAGTCTCATGGACCAGTCCTTTCTAGTACGGCCCACCAATTTCTCCAAGATATTCTTAATTTCGCGATTCGAAACCTCTACCTGTCCACTCGTTTGCGGGTGGTACGGCGTAGCCACTTTATGCTTTACTCCATATTTGGACAAAAGGCTTTCGAATTGCCGGTTTATGAAGTGCGAACCCCCATCACTTATCACAACTCGAGGAACACCGAATCTAGGAAATATCACTTTTTGGAATAGGCGCTTAACTGTCGCAGAATCGGCTGCCGTGCTTGGGATCGCCTCGACCCACTTGGACACGTAGTCTACCGCCACGAGTATGAATTTATAATTGCATGAACTAGGGAATGGCCCCATGAAGTCAATTCCCCACACATCGAATAACTCAACCTCCAATATACTATTAAGCGGCATCTCATATCGCCGTGTAAGATTCCCCATTCGCTGGCACTTATCGCATGCTTGCACATAGTTCTTGGTATCTTTGAAGAGAGTTGGCCAATAGAACCCGGCTTGAAGGATTTTAGCCGCAGTTTTATTTGTTGCTGCGTGACCACCGTATGGTGCGGCATGACAATGAAAAAGTATGGACTCGACCTCCTCACTCGGCACACATCGACGGTGGATTCCATCGACCCCCAACTTGAAAAGGAGTGGGTCATCCCAGTAATAGTGTTTCACATCGGCGAAGAACTTCTTCCGTTGTTGATAAGTGAGCTCGGGAGGCATAATGCCACAAGCGAGAAAGTTCACGAAATCGGCGTACCATGGTGATTCGAGTTCTTGCACCCGATATAATCTCTCTTCAACAAATGAGTCGTCAATTGGTAATTCTCTACCCGACACCGCTGGTTTAATGCGGGACAAATGATCGGCCACTGAATTTTCAGTCCCCTTCTTGTCTCTGATCTCGAGGTCGAATTCTTGGAGCAAGAGAATCCAGCGAATCAATCGGGGTTTTGCATCTTTCTTGCTCAGTAAGTACCTGATTGCGGCATGGTCGGTGTAGACTATAACCTTTGACCCCGCCAAATAAGGGCGAAATTTGTTAATTGCGAACACCACAGCGAGCAACTCTTTCTCTGTTGTGGAATAATTCATTTGGGCCTCATCTAGCACTTTGCTCGCGTAGAAGGTTACGTGTGGTTTCTTGTCTACTCGCTGTCCCAAAACTGCACCGACTGCGTAGTCGCTTGCGTCACACATAATTTCAAAGGGGAGACTCCAGTCGGGTGGTTGAAGAATTGGTGCTGACACGAGAGATTTCTTCAACTTACGAAATGCATCAAGACATTTTTCATCAAATTCAAAGGTTGCATCCTTCATGGTCAGATTAGTCAGAGGCTTGGCAATTTTCGAAAAATCCTGAATGAAACGACGGTAGAACCCCGCGTGCCCCAGAAAACTCCTAACTTCTTTTACACTCGTCGGGGGTGAAAGCTTCTCGATTACCTCAACCTTGGCTTTATCCACCTCCAAACCCTTTTCTGAGATCACATGTCCGAGTACTACTCCTTCTTGAACCATGAAATGGCATTTCTCCCAGTTTAACACCAAGTTAACCTCTTCGCATTTCTGTAGAACTTTAGAGAGGTTGGTTAAACACTCACCGAAAGAGGTGCCATAAACAGAAAAATCATCTATGAAAACTTCCATGCAATTCTCGATTAAATCTGAAAAGATACCCATCATTGCTCTTTGAAAGGTAGCCGGCGCATTACAAAGTCCGAAAGGCATCCTGCGGTATGCAAACGTCCCATACGGGCAGGTGAAAGTTGTCTTTTCTTGGTCCTCGGGGTGAATGGGTATTTGGAAGAACCCGCTATAGCCATCTAAGTAGCAGAAGAAAGAGTGTTTAGCAAGTCTTTCGAGAAGTTGGTCGATAAAGGGTAGGGGAAAATGGTCCTTTCTTGTCGCTAAATTGAGCTTTCGGTAGTCAATACACATTCTCCAGCCTGTGACTACCCTCGTCGAAATCAATTCACCTTGATCATTATTTAATACGGTGGTTCCACCCTTTTTCGGCACCACATGTATCGGGCTCACCCACTTACTATCTGAAATCGGGTAGATAATACCCGCATCCAAGAGCTTGTGAATCTCTTTCCAAACTACCTCTTTCAAATTCGGATTTAGTCTCCTTTGTGGTTCGATTGAGGGTTTATGGTCCTCCTCCATGAGGATGCGGTGCATGCAGATTGAAGGGCTAATTCCCGTTAGGTCCTCTATCGCGTATCCAAGTGCCTTGCGGTGTAACCTCAATATAAGAAGGAGTTCTTCGGTCTGGTCGTGGTTGAGGTTTGCGTTGATAATCACTGGATAAGTTTCGTCCGGTCCGAGGTATTCGTAGCGGAGAGTAGGTGGGAGGGGTTTCAATTCAACCTTTGGTGCTTCAGAATTCGGCTTAGAATGTGTGGTTTTGGCTTGAAAACTCTCTTTTTGCGACCCGCAATCTTGAAATTGCGACCCACAATAATCATGTTGAGGTTGGTTCTCGTCGTCTCTTGGGGCCGTAAAATCCTCCAACAATGCCAGCAGTTCTTCAAGGTCGGTGATTGCTTTTTCTCCCTCGGGATTAGTTATTGCGTGCCATAACGGGTCATCAATTACAATCTTCTCAAGTTCTCCCGCCACCATGGCATCGATCACATCAATCCTGCAAATAACATCTCCTTTAGATGGATATTTCATAGACTTGTCTACATCAAAAGCAATTTTTTCCTCTCCAATCTCAAAGGTGAGTTTACCATTTTTAACATCAATTAGGGCTCCCGCAGTTGCTAAGAAAGGACGACCCAATAAAAGTGGAATTTGGGTGTCCTCTTCCATTTCTATCACTACAAAATCTACGGGAATGTAAAACTTACCGACTTGTATTGGTAAATCCTCAACAATACCCAAAGGTAACCGAACCGACCTATCGGCAAGTTGCAAAGATATGCGGGTCGGTTTCAATTCACCTACACCAATTCTATCATAAACAGATTTCGGCATAAGACTTACGCTTGCTCCAAGATCACATAGAGCTTGGTTGAATTCGGTATTACCAATGGAGCAAGGTATAGAAAAGCTACCCGGGTCTCTCAACTTAGGAGGAAATTTATTTAATACCATAGCACTGACTTTCTCGGTCAAAGAAACAGTCTGTACTTCCTCGAGCTGTCTTCGATTGGACAAAATTTCTTTAAAGAATTTTGCATAAGTAGGAATTTGAGTCACAACATCGGTAAATGGTACATTGACATATAATTGTTTCAACAATTCTACAAATTTACCGTATTGTTTGTCCAACTTGGTCTTGGCAAGTCTCTCAGGGAAAGGAACAAACCTGTGCGGAGGTACGTACTTGGGTACAGCCTCCTTTACCTGTTTCTGTTGATCTGTACCGTCTTTTGCGACCCGCAAAGAATCTTTGCGACTCGAAATTTCTATGTTGACACCCTCCAACGGTGTCGACTGGGGCTCAGTCTGTCCTTCCTGCTTCTCGGGCTCATTTTCCTTGGGCATTTCAGGTTCCTTGTATGAGAGCCCACTCCTAAGAGTTATGGCCTTGGCATGTTCTCTTGGATTGGCTTCGGGCTTCGGCGGAAGTTGCCCTTGCTGGCGCGAAAACGACGCGGCTTGTTGAGCTATTTGGTTCTCCAACAACTTGTTTTGAGTTGCAAGCATGTCTACCTTAGCATCTATGCTACTTATTTGTTGGGTTAGCTCATCATTCTTTTTACCTTGGGCCTCAATAAAATTTTCCATCATTTTTTCTAAATTTGATTTTTGAGGCCCCCCATACTCAAACTGACGCTGACTAAAACCTGGATTTGGTCGAGTTTGATTCTGGTTCGGTGCACTTTGGTCATTTCTCCATGAGAAATTTGGGTGGTTCCTCCAACCCGGATTGTAAGTATTTGAGTAAGGGTTGTTTTGGGGCTTAAAGTTGTTATTCAAAGCATTAATTTGCTCCACTTCCCCTTCATTTGAAATTCCCAAAGTACAATTAATAGGCAAATGGTCCGTACTACCACAAATAGGACAAGGATTGAATTGACTTACAGCAGAGACATTCACTTGATCGAACTTCCTTTGCAATGCATCCATTTGCGCACTAAGCTTGGTTAAGGCATCAGTTTCATATCGGCCCGGTGCTCGGACGGTTCCTCTCTCGGATGACCATTGGAGTTGGTTGAGAGCCATCTCTTCGATGAGATCGAATGCTTCTGTTTGGCTCCTTTTCATCAAACTCCCACCTGCTGCTGCATCAATATTCATCCTAGTGTTATATGTTGATCCTTCATAAAAAGTTTGCAAAATGAGCCATTGCTCAAGACCATGGTGAGGGCATAGGCGCAAAAGTTCCTGATATCTATCCCATGCCTCACTAAGTGACTCTCCTTCCCTTTGCTTGAAATTCGTAATTTGATTTCTCAAAGCAGCTGTTTTGGAGGGAGGGAAGTACTTAGAGAGAAATGTGTTAGACATTTCGGGCCAGGTGGAAACTGATGCGGGTGGTAAGGACCTCAACCAATTCTTTGCCTTATCTCTAAGTGAAAATGGAAAAACCCTAAGTTTAATTGCATCATTTGAAACACCATTCATCCTAAGAGTATTGCAAATTTCTTCGAAAGTTGCTAGATGTTGGTTTGGATCTTCTTGAGCTAGACCGGAGAATTGGTTCTGAGAAACCATGTTTATCAGGGCCGGCTTGAGCTCAAAGTCATTAGCAGCTATGTTGGGTACTGTGTAACCCATTCGAACTCCTGCAGCCTTAGGTGCCGAGAAGTCCCGAAGCGGACGGTTATCAACATTCTCTGCCATTGTCGGGTCCTCGAAAACTAGTCGCCGAGGTATGATTGGGGTCAGGGAAGTCTCGGTCTTAGTTCCTCGTAGTTTTCTCCTTTGGTAGACAAAACGATTTGGATTATCGGCCAGAGCGAATCCTGCAAGAGAAAAAGAGAGTGACCCAATGAATCAAAAGAAAAGAAAAGAAAAAAAAGAATAGAATAAAAGAAAAAATGTCTAGTCTTAATTACCAAAGCTACAACCAATATTTACCGTTGTCCCCGGCAACGGCGCCAAAAGCTTGTTCGTGTTTTTCTATAGCTTATAATTATCCCTAATACACCTAATTTGATTGCAAGCATACAATCTTGCCAAGTAGTATTTCGGGTGTCGAATCCACAGGGACAACTCGTAAAGTACTGGTTCTCACCAATTCATTAAGCTAGACAGACAAAGTTGAGTTGGTTTCTAAATCTAATTTAGTCGAAAGAAGCAAATAATAAATGTTTTGGGTCTGATTCAAGTGTAGGAGTTCCAGGGGCTTTGGCATTTCTATCCACTAGGGTCTCAATCTACTCGATTCGTGTTTCTAAAGCGTGCGTGGGTGTTCTGTCTAAAGTGATAATAGCGTGCACTTCACGGTTAAGTACTTCGTGTGCTAATATCGTACTTTTAGGTTACCTCGGACTTCTCGGTTAAGTACTTCGTCCTAATAACCTATTATTTACTCTTTTTGTTCGGGGAGTTAATGCAAGTGATTTTTAGTCATTGAAAAATCCCTAAATCCATGAATTGAAGGAGTAAGGTTAAACCAAACAATTCATGCATAAATCAAGCTTTAAAAGAGTAAATTGCTAATAGTCAATAAAATTCACAAATCGAGTAAGAAAGAGTGCACCTAGTTTCGAGTTTTACATGCCATCGCCCCTAGAGAGGAGATTAGCCTCTCATAAGGGCGCAAATAGTTACAAATAGGATAAACAGTTTGTTACCAGAGCCAAGAAAGAAGAAAATAGAGTAGAGAATACAAATCCAAGCACAAATCTCTTCTTCCTTGAGCTTCTCCTTCTCCAAATCACCTTAGAGCTCAAACCCTAGCTCTTGAAGTTGCTCCTAGCTCTAAAGAAGTGTGTAAATGGTGGCCTCCCTCTTGGGGAAGAAAGGTCTAGGATATATATCGATTCTGGGTTTGTAGCAGCTGAAAAATAAGGAAGCAGTGGAGAATTTGTGGGTCGCAATAAATTATCGCAGGTCGCAATAATGGTGCAAAATTGTGGCAGTGAGCTTTTTAGTAGAAATTGAGTTATTGTGGGTCGCAATAAGTTATTGCAGGTCGCAATTTTCCTCTGTTACTTGTCTCTACATGCCGTCTAACTTCCGATCGTGTCCGGACTTGCTCCAAATTATTCCCATTTGCTTCTAGTACCTGAAAATACATGAAAACATAGCAGAATCTCGAACTTGGTGCATTATCTAAACTAAATGGCTTTAAGCTAACAAAAGGGAATAGATTTAGAGACCAAATCCTACTTAAAAGATATATGAAATTTAGGCTTATCAAATATATAATTAAAAATATAATGAAATAAATCAAGTCGAAGCACTCCACAGTCCAATTTACAACTTTCTTCAGAGTTGACTGATTTATATAAAACTGGAACTCTTGTTTCCATAATAATTGTATAAAAATTTGTATTTGATCTCTTTAGTGAGAAATTTTATATAAGGAATCCGCTACACATGAAGTTACGCTGTTTAGTTTATAATAGATCAAAGTGAGCTTTGCTTTGGTAGTCAGATATCCATTGCATCGCGAAGCAACGCACCAAAATAGACAAATGTAACACACAGTAGCTGAGTCACACAAAGACAAAATCCACCCGTAACTCCGACCCCATGATGAGCCGTAAAAAAAAAAAAAAGAAATTTCAAACCGTAAGAATTTCTTACGGTTTGAATTATTTATTCAAACCGTAAGAAATTCTTACGGTTTGGGTAAAAATTTAAATTTTTCAAAAACTTGGATAATTATATTAAAATATATATTTTTTTGGGTAAAAATAAAAATCTCGGGGAAAAAAGGCTCAACGAACAGAAAAGAATCAAAACTGAGGAGAAGGAATTGGGGCGGGGTTACAATCATGGTAATGCTAAATGTCCCTAACCGAGGTGTCTCCATTTATATAGAGGCTGTTAAGTATCTCCAGCACACACTAAAATTAATGGATTAATATTTACGTAATAAAAAAATGTAATAGAATTTTTTTTTCATCTACAGACCTAGGGGACCAGTTCTAAA
Organism: Carex kokanica; assembly: GCA_025461125.1. Lineage (NCBI taxonomy): Eukaryota > Viridiplantae > Streptophyta > Magnoliopsida > Poales > Cyperaceae > Carex > Carex kokanica. The sequence continues at coordinate 215,864 of JAJGRX010000118.1, forward strand.
AAGTTAAATTTCTTTTATGTGATGCTTTAATCTCAGAATCAGGGTTTTTCGTCCCTACTTCTGATATTACTGACAATAATAGAATACAAAAACAGAAAATTTGGTGAATTATTGACATTGCCTCTTCATATAAATTATTAATTATTGGTTTTGTCCGCTCTACATTTTAGAATTTCACACTTCCTTTTATACATTTGGCGAGACATCTAAATCAAAATTGATAAAAACAAGGTACTGGTACGTTATGGCTTGCTATCACATTAAACATTCAAATTTATGGATTAGGTATTGCCTCTTAATTTTATATATACAATATAGACGCATAGCAGTATAATTGGTTATCTCAATTGCTGACAATGTATTAGAGACCAGAATCGGTCATGTCAGATCGGTTTTGAGTCGAATCAGAAATTCTTAAGAGGGCAACAATTTATTTATTTTTTGAGAAGAAAGAGGGCTACTATTATTGTAAAATAAACTTTTGATACTACAATTATTACTATCAATGGAAAATAAATGTCATGTTATTCTAACGGAATAACAGGAACATGTTATTCCGATCTCAACCATTTAAATTTTTGTATGCGTGAATCTCAACAAAACAACTTTTTTCATACATAAATTTTAACAAAGATTAACGGTTCAAGTTTTTGTATTTTCTTTTTTTGAGAAACTTGGTAGAACATTTTTTGTATTTATCAACAGAAAATGGATGCTTAATGGTTGAGGAAATGGATGAGAAAAGTTTTGAATTGTTAATTCCGTAATGGGAGACAGGTCTTACTGGATTTTTAGTTTGGATCTCCCAAAGTAATTAACTCAATTTTTGAATTTAGATCTGGACCGTCAGATTCAAATTGTTCCGTCAAATTAAAGAGGCTCGTGCGCCCTGGATTGGATAGGTGATTGTGGCGGATGGCATATGGGGTTCCCCATCACGGCCGGTTCTCCATAATAATTTTTATGAACGTTGGGTTGAACTTGGCACGAGTGAGAATAAACAACCATTTGTGTCAGGGGTGCAAACGGATCGGATACGGATCGGATGGTGGTAAAATCATATCCGTATCTGTTTTTAATTTTCGGATACGAATACGGATCGGATATTAGACGGATAGATACATACAAATACGGATTGGATATTGGATATCCGTATATATATACATAAATATTTTCATAATATATAGTAAATTATATGGTATTTATCAGTGTTCTAAATATCGCGCTATAGCGTTTTTGGACCCCAAACGCTACGCTATGACATCAAAATGCGCTATTTGCGCTACGGCCGCTACAGCGCTATAGCGGTCCGCTACGGCCGCTACAGCGCTATAGCGGTCCGCTATTTGCGCTATACAATATGGGTTTTTTTTTTTTTTAAAGCAATTTATATGGGTTTTAAATCAAGGTAAAAAAAATCTCAAACCGAAATTGAATTTGTTGCTACTTGCTACAAATAAATCAATTTGAAATTGGAAATATAAATTGAAATTTGAATAGAAAAAAAGTCCAAACCGAAATTAAAATTTGAATAGAAAAAAAGAGAGATTATGTCATGAATCATGATGCTTAAGATATTTTTAATAGGAAAAATCGATAGTTAATGATATTACTATGGATATTTTGAACCGCAATTTGGACTTTGTATGGTTTCAATATGAATATTATAATTTCTTAATTACTTTGGTGTTATTTATTGTTTTATGAGACTTTAGATAATGTTGATATTTAGTACAAATATTGAATATATGAAATGTAAAAAAAAAAAAAATACTATTTGGAATAGCTTCCGCTATAGCGACGCTATTCGCTATAGCTTTTTTTTTAGCCTTCCCGCTGCGACGCTATAAACACTATTTAGAACCTTGGTATTTATCTACTATTTGAATACGAATAATTAAAATTCAAAATCATATTCGTATCCGTATCCGTACAGATATCCGGATATCGGATATCCGTACTAATTTTCGGATACGAATGCGGAATATGGTCAGATAATATTTGATCCGTTTGCACCCCTAATTTGTGTTGTATTATCTTTAGAGACACTTTTCTACTCCATCATAGGTGTTTAGTAGTTATTTAAAATTCATGTAAACCCAAGATCTGATGAGTGCCAATGACTTGGGACTTGGTAAAATTGGACTATGGCAATCGTACTTGTGCTTCTCTCGAGTAGTTACGCTAAGTATGTAATTAATTTGTAAGCTGGCACTACTACATAAAATGCTTCCAAACATGATTGAAAAATAGGCTTAAATACGGTTTTGCAACTGTATCCGCATGCAGAAGTCGTGTATAATAGGAACGGTAAATTGTACACGGCTCTAGAACCGTGTATGTTTTTTCAAAAATTTCACCTCTGTTTTGCCAAACATATCATATACGGTTTTTAAAGTAAAACCGTGTGTATAATTCAATTTTTTTATTATTTTATTAAAAGAAAATCCTTATCCTACACGGTTCTTTTTTTAAAAACCATTGTGTATAATTCATATGTTTTTGCTAAAATCACATCATACATGGTTTTTAAAGTAAAATCTTAATTTTATGAAAACCCTTATCCTACACATTTTTTTTATTAAAAAACCGTGTATGATTCATATTTTTAAAAATCCAATGAAACCCTAAATCTGAATACTAAAAACACTAAACTAAATTTCAAAAAACTATGAATTTAAAATAAAACATTCCAAAAACACTACATTTACCAATATAAACAACATTTACAATTATATCACATATTATTAGTTACATCAATAATATTCTAACTAAAAATAAATAAAAATACAACAAAACTCTAGATCTGAGACTTTATACATTTTCATGAACAATTTCTAAGAAAAAGTATGGTAAAGGAGTACAAAATGAAGAATTAGAAAGAAAAAACTTAATCAAAATCCTCGGGAGCTTTTCGAAAAGTCGTAGAATGCTGAAATCGGACACCCGAGCGCTGAGTTATGCCCATTTGAAATTTATTCGTCAGAGATCGCCTCTCTTTCCTTACCCCTTGCCCTAGTATTACTTGTTTAATTAGAAGAGGTGCCTCGGAGAATACATATATTACTTTTATTTCTTCCATTACACACTGATCGTCAATAAAACTGTGTACAATTGTTGGATCATTCATAAAAAAAATTGCTAGAGCACGGTTCTTTATTAAAAATCCGTGTATGAATATTGAAGCACATGTATACACGGTTTTTTATTTATTAAAAACCATGTATGAATGTTGGAGTAAATTTTTGAAATAATTTTTTCTTGCTTTACACATGGATTTAATGGAAATTTTGGGAAAACGTATATAATATAGAAGAGGGTTCAAATGCCTCTATTTTTTGTGCCTCCATCATGCCTCTATTTTTAAAACTTTAATAACTCAAAATTTAAAATTTCAAAGTCAAAATAAAACCGTTAGATATGATCTACATCATTTTATCTAAGCATGTGTACAAAGTTATGATATTTCAATTTTGTTGTGTTTGTCATCAAGGGCTTGTAAAAATGTACTGATTTGGTTACTTTATAGATATTTATTTTTCAACTTATTGATTCGAATAAAAACAAAACCAAAACGTGATAATTTTTTATGAGCACGTAGTGAAAATCATATAGATCATATCTAATAGTTTTATTTTGACTTTGAAGTTTTCAATTTTGAGTTGTAAAGTTTTGAAAAATAGAAGCATGATGGAGGCATTTGAGCACTCATTTATAATATATAGTGTATGCTTAGTGTTTTTTTGTTGTTGTGGGATTGAATCAGTTCACACTAATAATTATAATTATTTCTCAACTCTTCTAACTTTTCAACCAAGAGTTACGCCTTGAGTTGTTGTCCATGCACTACAATATGTGAGCTGCTCTAATGCTATTAACCGCCCTCAAATATTTTTTTTTTATAACACAAAAATCTTACTAACTATTATAAAATACCATAGAAAGTAGTCCACAATTAATCTTGCATAAAATGATTCGCTGGTGTTTATTATAAAATAACTATTTTGCAGTTTAGATTTTTTTTTGATGAAACCGTGAATTAAGTTCACGGTTTAAAATTTTTCTTATTATTTTTTAATTAAACATAAATGTTTATAATTTATTTATTTTTTGTATTAAATTAGAAATATGTTATATATTTATTTGAAAATAGATGGAGTACTATATAATTTGATTTATTAGAAAGACTGTTACAAATAATCCGATCAACATTTTTCAGGCCATATTTTTTGCAGGTGTAAGAAAAATTAAAATATTTCTTTGTGTGTTATTGAAAAAAATAAAAATGTTTTGAATCTAAGTTATTGATCCCGGTTCAAAAGTCACTTCTAGATAAATACAGAAAATATTGTGATCTTTCTATTTTTGAAAAAACATAAGTTTCTTTGACAAAAATTTTCTTTGAAAAACTTTTTCTCACAAATTTTGATTTGTGGATATGGTTGCAATTTTGTTATATCAATTTTGATTTGATAAACCCCAATCCAATTTATCAAATTTTCACTCTCGGATCTTAAATAAATAAATTTTAATTATTATAAGTTTTTTCAAATATATTAATATAGTTGCTAATTTTTTCTGAACACACATAGTATATATGTTTTTTAATTAATTGAATATATATCTTAAACTTTATCTATAACCATAGCGCTTTTGTCTTAGATATAATTCCCCAGCAGTGCATACAAAATACATGAGCAACTCCCAAAAGTATTATACTACTTAGATTGGTCTCATAAGAAAGATATTTTATCATTACAATTGTGTGATCCTATCAAAATTTTGATTTTAGTATTTTTTTTTAAATTACTAATTAAATTGTTTTCCGTATGAAAGCTAAATTTTAGTCTAGTAATTAAGATAATATATTTCGCATAGTAAATCACATGTTTGAAACTTGAATAGAAAATCACTTGTGAATTTTTAAAATTAGATGATTTATCTCTTTTTTGTCTAGAAAAAAAACCATTTATTAAAATATAGCTCCATAGCCGTATCCATTTATAAATTAAGAATGCAAATGAACAAAATATTAATCGGTCAAATTAATTATCAGATAATGATTGTGAAATAGATATATCATCTTCAAAGAGAAAAACAACTAACGGACACTACTAGAATTTTGGTTTATTATATAGGTAACACTTAGTTGTTACATGGATGTGAATGTCCCATGCAAAATAATTGACGTTTCTGACACAATAGTATATGTTGCATGGGTGTTCCATGAAAAAGTAACGCATGCAAAATATTTAATGTTTAACCATGCAATTATCTCTTACCGACCCATGCAACTAATAATTGACGATCCATGACCCGCCAACTTTGTCAGATAATATATTCTAATTAATGAAGGTTCATGCAAAATCCAAAAGAAGTACCCATGCAACAAGTCTGCAGAACTGAGACCTAACAGTTGCAACGGTTTTCCCATGTAACAAGTTTTGATTATTCTTTTATTATTATTTTATTCTAAAGGTCCATGTAAGAAGTCCTACACTGCTCATGTAATAAGTCTACATAATTGAGATGAAACTATTCCAAGGGTTTACCCATGTAACAAGTTTTGATGATTCATTTTTTATTATTTTATTCCAAAGGTCCATGTAAGAAGTCCTACACTATCCATATAATTTAATCTGGATTGTTGAGAAGTATTAATTGTGTGCAACTACCCATGTTAAAATTTTAAATTCCTGAACAGGACCTTTCCTGTATATATTTGATATCTCCTTTCCAATTGAATATATTTTGTATATCACAGCAATAAGAAACAGCAGTATATTAAAAATTAAATGAGATGCACAAATAATTCGGAAACTTAGAAATATTTTTCTTTTGGTCTTAAGAATAAACCACAGAAAGTGGGATACAATTTCTCGCCTGTGACCACCTGTAGTTAAAGTCTTCTTAAATATTTGTTTAAGAGATTTCTCAGCTGTGGTCATATAAATATTGGGTCAAACAATTTCTCACATGGCCAGACCACATGCAGCTACTATATAAATTGGATGGTAATTTCGATTGAACAACTTTAATATTTCTACTCTTCTACAATTTGGTCACTTAACTTTACGCGTAAAATAGAGCTATTTTTTTTTTTTTTTCAATGCATAATGAATGAAGTATCTCATACTCCCTTTCGTCAAATATTCAAAGAAACAAGTCTTTTTTCCTGCTGGTTATTTTTTTTTCTACCCCTTCTGTACTGTTTTAGTCAAGAGAAACTTTTCAATTTTCTTAATTATTGACAAAACGAAGATTAAAATCTTGAGAAGAACAAAACAAAAGATGATTTTGGTATAATAAGCGGACCGCACCTCTGTTAACTTTATTAAAATTTAGAGCACACAAAACCAATAATTAATAATTTAATATGAAGAGGCAATGTCAATAATGCACCAAATTTTCTATTCTTGGTATTCTATTATTGTCAGTATTCTCAGAAGACGAAAAACCCTGATTCTGAGAGTTAAAGCATCACATAAAAGAAATTGAACTTTTTAGAACTGGCGGTAGATGAAAAAAATAATAATATTACATTTATTTTATTACAGAAATATTAATCCATTAATTTTAGTGTTTGTTGGAGATACTTAACGGCCCCTATATATTTGGAGACACCTCGGTTGGGGACATTTAGCATTACCATTATACCCCTCCCCAATTCTTCCTCCTCTGGTTTGCTTCTTTTCTAAACGGCTACTTCGCCATTAGTGATTAGTAGAAATAATTGTTACGGCTAAATTAGCCTTCTAAATTCTTAAATAGAGATTGTATGTACATTGTAAAACTTATGATATGATCAATAAAGCAAATACACAATTTATTCACACAAATTTCATTGTTCGTTGAGCCTTTTTTTTCAACTTTGGCATGTCCTCGCGCATGAGCAAGAACAAACATGCACTTAATATTTGAATTTTCGAACAACAAAAATAATGATCTTTTTACTTAATTAAATTTCAATATTTCTGGCCTTTTGAACTTATTAAAATTTTCAAATGTCACAGTATAATATATAGATTATTATGAAGAAAACACTAAATATTGCATATTTCACATATTTCAAAGTACATCCATATATTCAATTTATATACATAAAAAACAAGTATTTTTGTCGCCTAGTTTTATATCATCCTTGATGGGGACATAACCATCAACTCCTAATTAAACAGGTAAAAAATACAAAAAGGAAAACAAAGAAAAAAGAAAAGTAATTTTGTCATGCATCTTTTTTTTTTTTTTTTTTTACTTTGTCAGGTAATTTTAGTTTTTGCCCTCTCAAAGCCTTGACATAACCATCACTTGTTCTCCATGATCCTTCTTCCTTGTGCCTACCTTCAGCCCTTTTGCAACTTCCCTCAAAAGAACCTTCTGTGCTTTACCTGTTGCGTTCTTTGGTATCTCTTGCAAGAAAACCACTTTCCTTGGCACCATGTAGTGAGACATCTTATCTCTACAATAGGAGATTATGTCTTCCTCTTCAATTACTGCCTCATTGGATGCGTACTCCTTCTTTAGCGCAATAAATGCGCATGGCGTCTCGCCCCAGCGCGGATGCGGCATGGCCACCACTGCTGCGTCGAGTACCATCGGATGACGGCACAGTGCCGTCTGCACCTCTACACTGCTTATGTTCTCTCCACCTGATATGATTACGTCCTTTGATCGATCTTTTATCTCAATATATCCATCTGGGTGCTTCACCCCAACATCGCCAGTCAGAAACCAGCCGCCCTTGAAGGCTTCATCTGTCTCCTTTTTGTTTTTGAAGTAGCCCTTCATTATGCTACTCCCACGAAGGCATATCTCGCCTTGAGTGATGCCGTCACTGGGAACACTTTGCATTGTTTTTTTGTTCTTCACATCAGCACCCGCTAGCGAGAGCGCACAAAGACCTTGTCTGGCCTTCAGCTGAGCACGCTCAGAAGCCGGCAGGTGGTTCCATGCTTCCTGCCACTCACAAACAAGCGCAGGGCCAGTTGCCTCAGTGAGTCCGTATGCATGAGTGATATGGAACCCAAGACGCTCGATACTTTCCAGTGAAGTAGCAGGTGGAGGGGCACCGCCAGTCAACATGTTAACCGGACGGGTCAACGGACGGCGTTCTGTTGGAGAAGCTTCAAGAAGGACGTTGAAGAGAACTGGGGCACCACACATGTGGGTCACGCCATAGGAAGAAATGGCGTGATACATGTTCCGGGCTGTTGGTGACCGCATACAAACATTAGTGCCGCCTCGTGCTGCCATACCCCAAGTGAAGGTCCAACCATTGCAATGGAACATCGGTAGGGACCACAAATACACCGGTTGTAGCCCGACACCCCATTGTAGTAGCAGAGTCATAGTGCTCAAATAGGCACCGCGATGGCTATACACCACACCTTTGGGCTCAGAGGTGGTGCCCGAGGTGTAATTCAGTGCAATTGCATCCCACTCGTTGGTGACGGGTACTGGTGGGTAGGCAACCAAATCGGCCGAGGCAAGTACTTGCTCATACTCTAGACCAAATGAAACGCGGTGTTTTGTAGAGGAGACCTCGCCAATCACGACAAGTACCGGATGAGGAGTAGTGAGGACAGATACTGCCTCATTGGCCAAAGAGAGAAGCTGATGATCAACAAAGAGGATCTTTGCTTCAGAGTGGCGGAGAATGCTGGCAATGGCAGAAGCATCTAGGCGGGTGTTGATGGTGTTTAGCACTGCACCGGCCATTGGGACTCCAAAGTGGGACTCGTAGAGCGCAGGGACATTTGGTGCAAGTATGGAGACCTTTACAAGAAATTGACATGAGACATGTCAGCTACATGATGTATTTGTCAGAGCTAAATTTTGTACTGATAACAATTAACGCTTTAAAATAAATAGATTAAAAATTTCCCACATCTTTAAATTTGAGCGTCAACATATAATTTGCAAATAAAATAATTCACTCAAGCCTTAAATCAGTGTTTTTAAATATGGCTGCATATGCGTATGCAGTCTGCTGCAGCATTCAAAATATTATGCAGTCATATATATACATATTTTAATATGCGGTCATGCAAATACATAATACTACATGCAGACCGCTTATGCGGTCATGCTAAATAAAGAAAAATATATTTACTGAATTATGTAATAGTGGATTATATGTTAGATTGAGAGACATGTATATATATGCTCACCACATCGTTTTTCTTTATGCCAAAAGACTGCAGCCAGGCGGCGAGACGGAGGCAGCGGTCATACGTTTGCTTCCAGGTGAATGTTGTGTTGTCATACACGACGGATGTAAGATTGCCGTATGCCGAAGCGGCACGGTGGATGAAGGTGAGTGGGGTGAGTTGAACAAAGTTAGCATCGTTCTTGAGTAGGGAGTTAGCATCCATTTGGTATATGTTGTTTGTAATTGATTGAAGGACAGAGGAAGAGGAGGGAAGGGAGAGAGAGAGACAAGTAGGTGATGTGGATATATGCTGGAGCAGGGATGAAATGGATGGGTATATATATGGCTGGAGTATTATACATCTTCAAGTACCTGAGGGGATACTCTGTTGTGTCGACTGTCGAGGGAATTTCTCTTTAAGAGTGGGATTTGAACAAGGACCGTTGACGCCTAAACCAGACTCACTGAGGTGAATGTGAATATGAGATTGTAATTCCCATTTCCCAACAAACAATTTTCTTTGGAAAATTCTTAATCTCAAATGAAATTATTCAAATTGACCAAATTGCAGTTCAAGAAAGTAATTTTGGTAATTATATACTCAAACGATCAGTTCTAAAAGTTCATAAAACCCCGAAATCGGGGTGTGTTGGTTTATTTATTTATTTTTTCCAGAAAATGATATATTTAAAAATTTCGGTTGGTTTTGTGCCTCAACCATACCCCAAATCTTTATCTCAGTTTTCAAAGTTCAAACAGTTGATCCGAACCGCTCAACATGATCTACCTATTAAAATGTACTTAGAGACCAAATTTTATATTTTTTAAAAACTTTCTACGATTTTTTTAGATAGATACAAAATTACTGCTTCTGGACCATCCAAAAACAATGATTTTGTACCTATCTAAATAAATAGTAAAAAATTTTCAAAAAAAATATAAAATTTGGTCCCTAAGCACATTTAATTATGGTTATCATGTTGAGCGGTTCGGATCGACTGTTTTAACTTTGAAAACATAGATAGAGATGAGTCCGAAATTTTTATATATAAGAAAATAAAAAAAAATATTAAAAATGAGAAATGGGTCAACGAAATTTGAAAAATGGGAAGGCAGGCGGGTGCCATGGCGTCCCGCAGGGACGCCATGGCATACTCAAAACCATGAAAAAAACGGAAAAAAAAAGAGAGAGGAAGGGATGCCATGGCTCTGGCTGACCCAGAAAAAAGGAAAATAAATAAATAAATAAATGGGCCACCATGGCCCAGGCCAGCTCAAAATGAAATTCAATTTTTTTTTATGCTATGTTCAGTGAGCAATTCAATAATTTTGATCAGATTCAAAATTCATTTTAGAGAAAATGACTACATGGATTTTTGTGTTCTTTATATCAAAATAAAGGTATGAAATGCTAGTTTCCAGATAATATAATTTCTCTATACAAAAATATTACAGATTGGTACAGTTTTAGCGATTAATTGACAGATGTCAGAAATCAGAAAAGCTTAAATTCCAGTGAGCAGTCCTATAATTTTGACCAGATTCAAAATTCAATTTAGAGAACATGGCTACATGGATTTTTGTGTTCTTTATATCAAAATAAAGGTATGAAAGTCTAGTTTTCATATAATATAATTTCTCTATACAAAAATATTACAGATTGATACAGTTTTAGCGATTAATTGACAGATGTTAAAATTATTGGACTGCTCACTGAAATTTCAGCTTTTCTGAATTCTGACCTCTATCAATTAATCGCTAAAACTGTACCAATCTGTAATATTTTTGTATAGAGAAATTATATTATCTAAAAACTAGACTTTCATACCTTTATTTTGATATAAAGAACACAAAAATACATGTAGCCATGTTCTCTAAATTGAATTTTGAATCTGGTCAAAATTATAGTACTGCTCACTGGAATTTCAGCTTCTCTGAATTCTGACCTCTGTCAATTAATCGCTAAAACTGTACCAATCTGTAATATTTTTGTATAGAAAAATTATATTATCTGAAAACTAGACTTTCATACCTTTATTTTGATATAAATAACACAAAAATCCATGTAGCCATGTTCTCTAAATTGAATTTTGAATCTGGTCAAAATTATAGGACTGCTCACTAGAATTTCAGTTTTTCTGATTTCTGACCTCTGTCAATTAATCGCTAAAACTGTACCAATCTGTAATATTTTTGTATAGAGAAATTATATTATCTGAAAACTAGACTTTCATACCTTTATTTTGATATAAAGAACACAAAAATTCATGTAGCCATTTTCTCTAAAATGAATTTTGAATCTGATCAAAATTATTGGATTGCTCACTGAACATAGCATAAAAAAAAAATTGAATTTCATTTTGGACTGGCCTGGGCCATAGCGGCCCGCTTATTTATTTATTTATTTTTCTTTTTTTCTGAGTCAGCCAGAGCCATGGCGTCCCTTCCTCTCTCTGTTTTTTTTTTCTTTTTTTTGTTTTCCGTTTTTTCCATGGGTTTGAGTATGCCATGGCGTCCCGGGGACGCCATGGCACCCGCCTGCCTTCTTATTTTTCAAATTTCGTTGACCCATTTCTTATTTTTAATATTTTATTTATTTATTTTCTTATATATACAAATTTCGGGAGATGAGTGGTATGGTTGGGGACGAAACCAATGATGCATTTAACCCAACTAGACAAATACATTTAATAATTATTGAAATAAATATCAAGATATATACCAGTTAAACCGAAATAAGAGAGAATAAACCGAACTTAATATAAAAAACCGAAGTAATTCAAGTAAATATCAAGTAAATTTTTGGTTTGTTTGATTGAACTGAAATGAGAGAGATCAAACCAAACTAAATATAACAGTCCGAACCATTTAAACCGGAAAACCATATCATTTAATCTAAAATTTGACGGTTCGTTTTAAAACAAATAAGCCGGATCTAATGAACATGCACCTCTATATGTGTTAGCCTCAATTAACTAAAAGTTACTACGATGCTGATTGTTTTTCAAAAAAATTGATAAATAAAAATAAGAAGAAGTTGCTTAGAAAAATTCTTAATTTAAAATCAAATTAACGCCAAATGACTAATGACCTGTTAATTTTCCGAGAAGTTGCATATGAAAGTCTATGATCATGTAATTACGCTCATAAGTTCTGAATAAAAAATAGGAAAAAATACAAGTACCTCTTACATTGTACCTGAGTCCTTTCCTTTACGTTTTCTAAATATTTGCAAGTATCTCATCTTTATTTTTTTATTAAAAAATAAAAAAATTAAACAAACCCCCTTAATTAATAGTTTTTGCCAATAAAGACAAATATAGCAACGATTTATTGATTCCGATTATCCAACGCTCTAATATTATGACGATGTCTTCTTTTGAATTATCATATACAAATTATTTTTATAGTTCTGAGTTCTGAGGTAAAAACAAATATCTCTCCGGCTGTAATGAAACGGAGAAGCTTGTAATTTCCCGGGACTTCATATGAAGTCAACACATTTTAAATTACAAATTAAACTCAAAGGAAACTTAATATGAATTTAATTTAACTTGACTTCTAAGAATACGTACTGATATTTTAATGGTGACCCAACTTTGACCAAATGAGCGTGATGTAACTCTTTAAGTCTCAAGTTGACATACAAATGTAAATATGTAGTTTTTATATACTCAATGGTAGACTTCACTATTTTATGCGCGTGATCATGTCGCTTTAATTTGCTACATCATGTATTTTTTTCTTAAATAAATACCTTTGGTAATATATTCTTGTAATTATTTATTTTTAAATATGTCTTACGAAAATACATCTACGTACGTTTCTAAAATTAATTACGAAATTTATTACTATCCATATTAGACTTACGATTTTGCTATATCATATATTTATTATAAATTTCATCTGCAGAGCTGTCAAATTAAATTTGTTTAGATGGACACATTATTTTATTGTAAAAAGGTAATTACATGCTAATTCTAATTGTACAAAACCTAGAAAAAAATGTTACTAAAAAAAGCAAAAAAAACCTAGAAAAAATACAATTATACCCAATATTATGGAGTCCACATCTGATTCCATAATTTTTTTTAATGGAACAAATCCTTCATTATTTTTGGCTTCTTCTCTTTGCTGGTGTTAAAGACAAATAGATTAGACCAAAAAATTATCTCTGGCATATTTATTTTTCAGAATAGGTTTTTATTCCGATAAAAACAAATTAATTACGAAATATTAAGTACCACCTTGTCTTTCTTTTTTTTAAAGACAAAATTACAAATTGTAATTCCACCCAAGCAGTACAATAAGAAGTTTTGAGTAAACAATAAAGGATGTATTAGTTATTTTTTGTGTTTGTTTGAGTGTCTTTTTTGTTTTTGTTTATCTTAGTTTATCAGTGTTCTAAATAGCGCGCTATAGCGGCGCTAGCTATAGCGCCGCTATAGCGTTTTTGGACCCCAAACGCTACGCTACGACATCAAAATGCGCTATTTGCGCTACGGCCGCTATAGCGGCCGCTACAGCGCTATAGCGGTCCGCTACGGCGCTATTTGCGCTATACAATATGAGTTTATTTTTATTTTTTATTTTTAAGCAATTTATATGGGTTTTAAATAAAGATAAAAAAAATCTCAAACCGAAATTGAATTTGTTGCTACTTGCTACAAATAAATCAATTTGAAATTGGGAATAAAAATAGAAATTTGAATAGAAAAAAAGTCCAAACCGGAATTAAAATTTGAATAGAAAAAATAAATAAATTATGTCATGAATCATGATACTTAAGATATTTTTAATAGGAAAAATCGATAGTTTATGATATTACTATGGATATTTTGAACCGCAATTTGAACTTTGTACGGGTTCAATATGAATATTATAATTTCTTAATTACTTTGGTGTTATTTATTGTTCTATGAGACCTTAGATAATGTTGATATTTAGTACAAATATTGAATATACGAAATGTAAAAAAAAAAAACACTATTTGGAATAGCTTCCGCTATAGCGACGCTATTCGCTATAGCTTTTTTTTTAGCCTTCCCGCTACGACGCTATAAACGCTATTTAGAACCTTGTAGTTTATTGATATGTACAAAATTAGGTGTAGAAACCCAAAGGTAGCAGCACTATTCCACTTATTTATTTATTTTTTAAAATGGTTATACAATCAAATTGCCTTCATGTTTTATTTTTTTTATTCATTTTTTTTATTTTCAATGGCATGTGTTTGACCCAACACACAATCAATGGCATTAACGATGGTGATGGCATTTTGACCTCTAAATTGATCAAAATATATGTACATATTTACATACCGTGTCTGTGTTAAAAATTGAAATAATTGAGATTTAGTGTACCAAACAAAGCGTTGAGACTTAATAGTGGAGACATGGACTGAGAAGTCATAATTTAATGCACTCTGGTTGCAAGTCAGCTCAGGGTCATAATCCTTAGTATAGATTGCTCAACTCATTCATTGTATTACTTCCTGCTTTCATTAAATAATATAAGTCTCTGAACAAATCAATACAGTCATTGTCAAGTCAATTTTTTTTATGTTGTTTAAAAATTAATGGCTGGAGCTGCAGACTATTCAAGATGGGTCATAAGCACGGTTCAAAATAGCACCTTATAGCGTTTTTGGACCATAAAAGTTATGATATTATTGAAGTTATAACACGCTATAGCGGCGCAGTATGACAATAGTGTAATATTTTTAGCCGTTCTGCTATGACGCGATAAACACTATTTAAACTTTTGATCACAAGTTTATTATTATTTTAAACAACAAATATATTATTTTTGTATAACATTTTTCTGAAAAAATATAATAAAGAGAAAAAAAAAATTTGTAACTTTTTTGAGTCAAGATTGCCTTAGATTATCCAATAATTAATTTATCAGTATTTGGAGAACTGACAAATGATTGTTGGTTGAACTATGGCTGTAATTATCTAATTCTATAAAATGGACATTAGCTTCTTTCAAAAAAAAAAAAGAACTGACAAATGTTCTAGTGAAATTCAATTGAAAAATTCTCTGTGAATATTAATCTTGTTGAACGGTTTGTCTCCCCAACTTTACTAAAAGACAAAAAGGCAACTTGCTTGCATTTCATTTTCGAAAACTAAATTTCTTAGCAGTTTCTAACATGAGGCTCATGCTTAGTTCCTTTTGCTGAGAAAAAGTCAAGCAGGTAGAACATCAATTTACTTATTTCTCTCAACAAGTAGTGTGCTCCACATAATTTCGATTGATTATTATTTTTTTTTCTCATTTCTCACTTTTGTTTAGCTTCCTAGTCAACAAATTAACTTCTGTGAGTTTTCACTGCTCTTTTCGGAGAAATTTTCTGGGGTAAATATCTGATAAATCGACGGATAAGTAGTAAATAGTGCAAAACATATCCGTATTCATTTTTATTTTTCAAATACAAATACAGATCAAATTCGCAGTTCTCTACGAATTCTTTGAGACCTATTGATTCAATATTTAATTCTTTGATTAGTTTTTTTCTTTTATGTTAATACAACGATTTATATAATATAACCTACCCCTTCATCCCAAATTTTTTGAATTGATGATAGGATATCCTATTTTAATTAAAGCAATTAAGATATTCTCTCCAAAAAAGAAATTGATCAAAAAAGGATAAGTGAAGTGATAGAAAAAAGAACCTTTTCCTTTGTTAGTCCTATCTATAAGAGGAGAACATATGAAAAATGTAACCGATTCTTTCGTTTTCTTAGGTCACTGGTCATTAGCCGGGACTTTCGGGTTTAATACTGATATTTTAACAACAAATCTAATAAATCTAATTGTAGTGATTAGGCTTAGTGATAGGAAATCCATTCTAAAAGCTCATGGGTTCTCATTCTACAAAAGAAGTGTAAAGATGAAAATCAAAGAGAGGAAAAGTCGGAATGATACATAACGAAAGAAAGCTTTAAAAAAGAGTGATTCATTCTTATCCATCTTAGAAAAAGAAAACTTAAATCATTCACAAATAAAGAAAAATAAATTAATGTCGGAGCCCAATTAAAATATTGGACTTAGCTAAGTCGACAATTGCGCTCCAAATTTTGGGTTTCAAGTAGCAGAGTAGAGTTGTGGGCCGAGAATACTGAGGAAATCCACAATTGTTTTGAATTTGGATCCCTAAAGTACTCAAAATTTGAGTTTGAATTCGGACCATCTAATCATAATCCGTACGAATATTGAAAGAGCTCGTGAATTCTAATTTGAGCGGGATTGATCCAGATTCTGATAGGACTGCCTGAATCCAAACTCAAAATTTGCATTTAGAGGATCCGAACCCTAATTGTTTTTCCGAACAAAGATGACTTGACCACCTCTGTTTACATTTGTCATGTGAACCACTTAAGAAAACAATCCAAAGAAGTTGTTTGCTTAATCATACTTAAATAGTTCAAACATGTATATATTTTGTTTGAGCAAAGTTGAGAGTCATGCCACTCAAACTGATTTAATATTATCAAGGAATTTCTCATCCGAATTTCGATATAACTTTTTATTCATACATATATTGAAGAAAATTCAAATGATATTTTGTAAGTTAGTTAATTTAAGAATTTAATAATTACAACCACAGTGATCATATTCTTCAGGGATGGCCATGAACCTAATTATTGGCACAAGATTGCGGTGACAAAAAAAAAAAGTACCACCTTGGCACTAAAAGTAAATCAACACTAGCTTAAAATGTTTTGGGCTCATTTTCCAAAGGATTTTGCTTTACGAACAAATTGAGAAAGGTCAAACCAGCTTGAAATTTAATTATCATCAAATCAGGCCCATATATTAAAAATATCCAAATTTAATTAGGCCATTAATTCAGTCCAGTATGTATTATGCACCTTTCTAGAATACATATTTAGAAAGCCCAGTACTGTAGTCCATAAATGTACTATAATAGAAGAAGGGTTGTTGTCCTTTTGTTTGAATCCAAGTTTAACGAAGCCCATTTTTAAGTTAAATGTTTGAGTAAAACAACAACAACAACAAGAAAAGTATGAAGAAAATAAAGTACATTATTCATTTCACACTCCGAACTAAATATTAACAACTGTAACGGTCTGGCCACATAAGGGACATCTGGGCTGCAGTAGAAGTGCAGTGTCAATGCATGTTGAATGATAATAATAGTGACACAGAAGAATTCTGATCTTTGCCACTATAGAGAAGTCCTCTACGCATATCGAACATATCGTGTCTGGCACCACACCAAGTCGACAAGAAAAATGAAATTTTTTTTTTTTTTAAAAGTACCATCGTGTTGCAATAGTACGAAATGCTAACATGTTACAACATTATTTTAATTGAAAGTACTGATAACGTATTTCTATTGAAAATGCTGACGACATATTTCAATTGAATATCTTGTATACTCTCTTTGTGGAATAGGAGCGCATGACATAATTTGAAGTGAATTACAAATTGTTATTTTTTTCATTTTATATCTTAATTATTTAAAATATAAGACTTTACCAACTCAATTTAAAAGAATCGCTTAAAAATCATTATTAAAAGTTGCTATCAAATTTAAAATAAGTTTTTTAGTGCATACTTATAATTAAAGTTGTTTTATTTAAGGTTAGTGGTTTTAAATGCTTACTAACAATTTCATTAATAAAATAATTATTTACAACACGATGACGCTCATTCAACGCTCATTCATTGATCTACTCCTTTATCCTCTTCAATTCCTCTAACCACCCGATTCTTCTATACTTACAATAAAAAATGTTAAGCAGACACCAGAGTTTGTTGCCATTTCCTCTAAATTTTCTAATTATTCTGTGTTTCTTTCCTACGATGAAGTACTACACAACAATGTTCTCCTCTAGCTCACTCATGTCAGACTCCCATGCATATGAAGATTTTGTTTATTAGTTACGGTGGGGTCAATCTAATTCCTAAACAATGTACTCTAATAGTTTATTAAGTTCCAATTAATCCTAAACTCTTTGCAATCCATCATAGTAATAACAACCTCTTTCTGATATCTGAAATGCAAATCAATGTAGCATGCCGACAAAGACTGCAAAAAAAAAAAAAATTAGAAGAAGAAGAAGGAGAAGGAGAAAAAGAGTATGAATACATTATCCATTTCGTATCTCGAACTTTACATCAACAACTACAATGGTATGACCACATTGGGACACTTGGGCCGAAATAGAAGTACAGTCTCAATGCATGTCTGGTGATAGTAATGGTGACAAGGAAGAACTCTAGTCTCCATCCCAATGAAAAAGTCCTTTAAACATATCAGACATATCGTGTTCGGCACCACACCAAGTCTACAAGGAAAACAAATATATATTTTTTAAGAAAAACAGACTGTTTCTCTATTACGACATATTTCAATTAAAATTAATTACGACATATTCAGTTGAAATTACTAACGATATATTTCAATTAAAATTAGTGAAGACATATTTCAGTTGAAATTACTAACGACGTAACATATTTCAATTATCATTGATAAAGTTTGCCATACACAAAATTTTGTTAGAAGGAATTTTGGAAAATAACTAAAACTCTTCACTGTTTTGATTTTAGCTTGAAGAGGAAAAAGAGAGCGCCAGGCAACCAGTGCTTTACCTTTGTCTCTTCACTCTTCAGTGTTCTTGTTTGAAACCTTGGTTGAGAGGCTCTCTTTTTAATCAATTCTCCGTTTCTCTTTTAAATCTACCTCGGCATTGATCAGACTTTCAAGGCTCTCTTCCAAAACCAACTTTAGTCGAGCACTATGTTTACCAAGCTTCTTAATGAGGATTTCTCTAGTTACTTGGTAATTTTTCTCTGACTATTTGCAAAATAATTTGATAGACTGTCTAGATAGATCATATTTCTGTTGAATTTCAGCTCCATTACTGGCAATAGAATAATTAACAAGAATCAATCAACTTTAAAAAATCAACCCCTATCAAGAGATATTAGAGTGGAGAATATAGTAAATAAAAAATTTAGCGAGCGATCGAGAGGAAAGAGCAACGATTCGAAGGCGATCTAGGGCGATTCGAAGGCGATCTCCATGGCAAAGCTGAAAACCATTCCCTCTGGGCAAGGATGGTTCACCGTAGTCGCCAACAACAACAAAGAGAAGCAAAGGGCGGAACAACGAGCTTATATCCGCCGCAGGGGAAACAATGGAGCAAACAGGTACAGGCGATCTCCTCAAAGATACACATCCCACTCACAGAAGCCTTACTGGAGAAACGGTACATGATACTCAAATGTTACAGATTTGAAATTAACTTTGTTACGACATATTTCAATTTAAAGTTCTGACGTTATATTTCAATTAAAATAATTACGACATATTTCAGTTAAAATTACTAACGACATATTTCAATTGAAATTACTGAAGACATATTTCAATTGTCTCTGATAAAAAATGCCATATACAAAATTTTGTTAGTGGATCTAACTACATACATGTTAACAATAAGTATCGGTTAACTATGTGCTCTACGAAACTTCACATATTAACAAATTTTAGTTTATTTGTAAAATAAAAAAGTACTTGAATCTCACCAATTATATACAATGCAACTGAAGTACTAGACTAAGTACCTCTCTCTATTAAGAACTCGGCTGAGGCCTTCCTCAAGTTTGTTCTCTAGTTGCTGAAGTTCTGCTACACTCATTTTGTCAAGTTCCACACTTCTTATATGCATATATTAATTAACCATTTATTGTATCTTAAAAGAGGTGGCATATACAATAGATACAAATGTAATTTTTTTCTTTAGACAAATATATGCATACTCAGTTGGAGACTTGCTGAAGCAACGTTCTTGATCAATTTTTCACGGTTGGTCTCTAGCTACTTAGGAAAATGCAATGTGTACTTAACAACATAGATATAGCCTTACATTATTTGGCCTAATATTTTTTTGTAAGGTATTTGTGTCATTTGATTTTATTTTTAACATTGATCCAGACTGATTTTAAAATTGTCATAAGGAATTTGAGTCATTTGATTTTCTTGTTAATGATTTGAGCCATTTGAATTCCCATAATTATTTAGCCTAATATCTAATATCTCCATATAATTGGTTCAATGGATCATGAAAGTAAATGGTCAAGATATTTTCAGTGCCCTACTATATTAATGTCCCAATTTTAGAACTACTGTCACAACAGTAAATGTTCCAATCAACAATAGATTCTGAACTTCCATCGCTCGTGTATTTTAATAGTTGATCCGGACCGGAAATAATTTTCCCTTCTTCTTAACCTAAGATGTAGAGATACACTACCAGAATAATTCACAATTTTTCTCATGTCCTAACTTAACTAATACTTATAGACCAATATATAGAATGTTAAGAGATGAGAGATCAAACATAAAAAAAAATCTTACATTTAGCACCAGAGTAAGCATGTATGAAGTATTCATTTATTTTTCATTTATTAACTAAATAGCTATATATTTGCACATATTTTAATTAAAAGTACTGACAACACATTTCAATTAAAAAAAATACAGACAACATATTTCAATTGAAAGTACATATGACATATTTCAACTGAAAGTACTGACATCATATTTCAACTGAAATGTTACTCATTTAGAAACATTACAAAATGGATATATTATCACATTTTGTTTTCTTCTCACAAGCACACAAAGATTATATTGAGCATTTATCATTAAACATCAATTTGCTGTGGTTGTACAACTCAAGAATTTTATTCGATTAATAAGATAAAATTGAGAATGCATCATTAATCATCAATTTGATGTAGTTGTACAACTCAAGAATATTCGATATTAATCAGCTAACTTTTGTCATTAATTTATGCAGCATGTCTCGGTTAAAAATGTTCAACTCTCGCTTTCTCAATTAAATAAATAATAATGTTAATAATATAACATTGAGAATTCCTAAGAAAATTCTAACTATAATCTAAAAATACTGTGATCTACTACCATGATCTCCGATAGACCCTTGGATAAGCGTGATTCTAGAAATTTGAGAAAAAATAATAATTAAAGGTATGATAGACCGTATGATAGACTGTATGATATACTTTTGAAAACTAATTTTTTTTTAGTTTTCTATTTTCAAATCAATATCAAATTTAACTATATTTTTTTATAATTTAAGTTAATTTATTCAAGATTCACTATTCGATCAAGATATAATTGTCATAATTACATGTGACTCGCAAATTAAATCTTATTAAAGTAAGATAAACTAAACCTCCCATTGCGATCAAAGCATGACTGTGAGTAGATAAGATCATCGTCAGAGCGCGGTGGTGATCGAAGAAGCGGATTTGGTCATGGAGCAAGATGGAGATTAAATTCTAGGATAGAATATGAATGTCAATATTTACTTGAGGTGGGATCGGATTATACCTTTTTTTGACACATTTTGACACCTATCATTTTCAAAGTTTAAATAGTCGATCCAAACCGTTCAACATTATGGATCTATTAAAATGTGCTTGGAAATCAAATTTTACATTTTTTTGAATTTTTTTACTATTTATTAAGATGGTTACAAAATCGTTGTTTTTCAATGGTCT
The DNA here is from genome assembly GCA_025461125.1 of Carex kokanica. Taxonomy (NCBI): domain Eukaryota; kingdom Viridiplantae; phylum Streptophyta; class Magnoliopsida; order Poales; family Cyperaceae; genus Carex; species Carex kokanica. Next base: position 237,585 of record JAJGRX010000118.1, read on the forward strand.
AAAAACAACGATTTTGTAACCATCTTAATAAATAGTAAAAAAATTCAAAAAAAAATATAAAATTTGATCTCCGAGCACATTTTAATATGGTGATCATTGAACGGTTCGGATCGACTATTTGAATTTTGAAATCGCAAAATTGATCTATAAAAAACAGTGTCAAAATGTGTCAAAAAAAATGATGTAATTGGATCCCTTCTCTGTTTACTTTCATGTTATATGAGGAAATAGAATCTAGAATTTCGCAAAATAACTTATTCTTATCAATATATTTGTTAGTGGTAACCACTAACCATAAAAAAAGATAAAGTACTAAACCTCATTACTGTGTGCTACTGGTATTGTTTTTCTTGTTGGTTCTAGGAATTTTCCGAGTTGAGTAGTCTCCTACGTATGTTAGACCTTTCACGAGTCATGTACTTCCAAAGACTCCAATAATGCGTTCTGAGTGCAGAATGAGTCACAATTTTGGTCCCATGCCCCAACTTGCATAGAAAGCCATCTCCAGCCATCTCCAACTTGCAAAATGGAATAAAAAGTTACGTCTCTGATAATACTTAAAAAATGTTTCTAAAGATTTGTTTGCATCTTTCTGCATAATATGAAAATTTGATGAAACTATTGACTTAAAATTGCAGCTCCATTTCGCAGAAAATTAGGCAATTTAGAAAGCTTGAAAATTGGATAAAAAAACTTAAGAGACGCAGTCTATTCTGAGTCTTCGTCCCACAGGAAAACAAGAGCACGTCTACATACTCTGCATTGCGATCTTATCCTTCTAGACTACAATTATTATTGTGGACCCTGCTAGTCTGGAAATTTGCAAGTTAATCATTCTTGCTTTTAAAATTAATAATGATTGTCAATAAAATCCGTTTATGGGACTATCAGACATGTATCAAATGGATAAGACGGATATGAATTTTTTTTTTTCATTCATTTATCAGCTTATCAGAAAAGGACATGAATTAAAAAAAATAGCTTATTGATAAGGATATTGATTAAAAAAATTTGTTAGCTTGTCACCTAATAGTATGTATGTGTGTATATGAGTTATTTTGCATTCATTTTTATTCAGTACCCAATAAATTGAGATGTTTAATGATGATTGTGCTGATGGCAAGAAACAAGCAAGAATTTTTTGCTTCCCAGCACCATGCACACTAGTAGAAGGTTAGAGTGTTTTTTTAAAGTTAGCAAGGGAATTTAAACAAAGCCCGGATGTATTATTGTAGTAGGTGCAGCACTACAACTACAACTTTTGTGCTATATATTTAATGCAACGACTGATGAGGAATAATTTTGAGGTCAACTTCTTTGTAACCATACATCTCCCTTCAATTATAAAAAAGAGCACTCTGGGAGAGAAACCCATGGCACTCATAACACAAATCATGGAACGTTGTTATAGCGTGCTCACTATCTACCTCCTCTTAAGCTTATCCTCATTTTCTCTCGCTGCCACATTAACCACTAGAAAAACTGATTTATCAGCACTTCTCTCCTTCAAGTCCCAAATACATGATGACCCATTTGGAGTCTTCTCCTCGTGGAACGAGTCACTGCACCACTGCCAATGGCAAGGGATCTTGTGTGGCAAGCACCATCCCGATAGAGTGACTGCTCTCGTTCTTGACTCCAAACAATTATCAGGTTATATATCTCCATCTCTAGCAAACCTCACATTCCTCCAAAGGATGAGTCTCTCTGATAACCAACTGAGAGGAAGTATCCCGGTAGAGATCGGATACTTGGGTAGGCTACGTTTTATCGACTTGGGTAGTAATTTTCTCAACGGCAGCATTCCATCTACTCTAAGTAATTGTTCAAATCTAGAAACTATTTCTTTGAGATCAAATAATCTCCATGGAACCATCCCAACTAACTTAGCGCTATGCAAAGAACTTAAAAATATCAGTCTAGGGAATAACTTCCTCACAGGAGGCATACCATTGGAATTCGGCCTCTTCCCACAGCTCCAAGTATTAGAACTATCTGTCAATAATCTCACAGGATCAATTCCTTCCACCTTGGGCAACCTTAGTAACCTAATATATCTTTATCTTCACCAAAATTATATTGATGGCAATATTCCAGATGATTTAGGCAAACTTACTAACCTATCATATCTTTTTCTTTATGATAATAACTTCACTGGTTTCATCCCACCTACCTTAGGGAACCTTACCAAACTATCACTTCTCGGTCTTCACATAAATAGCATTAGTGGTCATATCCCGCCTGACTTGGGCAACGCTACTAACTTACTGCAACTTTCTCTATACGAAAATCAATTATATGGTTCCATACCACATACCTTGGGTAATCTTCAAAGTTTAACATCTATTGAAATTTCCGTAAATATGTTAAGTGGATTCATTCCTGATGAACTGGGGAAGCTTCAAAACCTCCAGGGTTTAAGCGCTTATCATAATAACATTTCGGGCAAAATACCACACTCCCTTTTCAACCTATCAGCATTGTATATTTTGCAGCTTGGTAATAACCAGCTTGATGGAACTCTACCTTTCGATATGTGCAATGGTTTACCAAACTTGAAATATCTACGCCTGTATTACAATCAACTCAGAGGACGGATCCCACCATCCATATCCAATTGTTCTGCTCTTATTGATATTGAATTACAATACAATTATTTCAATGGCGTGATACCATCTGGCTTTGGAGCCTTACAAAATCTTAACACCATTGTTTTCGATACTAATCATCTAGAGGCCAAGAGACCACATGATTGGAGTTTCATGGATGCTTTGACCAATTGTACTTTGTTAGCAAAGTTATATCTTGGAAACAACCAACTACAAGGAGCATTACCTAGTTCTATAGCAAACCTTTCGACTAGTCTTCTTCAACTCTCATTGTATAAAAACCCAATTTCAGGAAGCATACCAGCAGAGCTCGAAAAACTCAATAACTTAAACATGCTTGACCTAGATGAAATGTTTCTCAGTGGCACCATTCCTGTAGAAATTGGTAATCTTTTCAAATTGGAATGGTTAGATTTGAGTGGTAACATGATTTCAGGCCAAATCCCATCAACTTTTGCCAACCTCACCCAAATGACCCAGCTATATCTAGATAATAATGTATTAGAAGGGGCTATACCACCAAAATTAAGTAGCATGAAAATCTTAGAATACCTCGGTATTTCAAATAATAAGTTGGTAGGTGAAATTCCTAAAGAAATCATGGGTCTTTCTTCTCTTTCTATCACTTTGGACTTGTCACACAATTATCTAACTGGCATCTTGCCACTAGAAATTGGTAACTTGAACAACCTACAATTAATTCGTCTCTCGAATAACAAGTTGTGGGGAGAGATTCCTAGCACAATTGATGGATGCAAGGTACTTCAAACCCTTTATCTTGACAACAATCTGTTTCGAGGAACAATTCCATCCAGCTTGACCAATCTAAGAGGGCTGCAAAACCTTGATGTCTCTAACAACTCGCTCTCTGGTCGAGTCCCTGAATTCCTGGGTACAATGAACTTGCAATTTTTGAATATTTCTTTCAATAATTTCGAGGGGGAATTACCAAAAGAAGGGATTTTCATGAATGCTAGTGGTCTAGATGTAAGAGGAAATCCAAAGCTTTGTGGTGGAGTACCTCAAATGCATTTGTCACACTGCATCTCACAACCTTCAACACAAAGCTATCACTCTCGACGAAACTTGGTGCTCATTAGTTCAGTTGTTGGTTCTTTTATTTGCATAACCACAGTCATTTGCTTGTTAGTAACTTATTATACTAGAAACAACCCTCGAAACATTCCACAATCTGGTATAACTTTGAAATATGGATTAACACCTGTTTCATACAATGACCTTCTTAGAGCTACTGAAAATTTCTCTTTGAAGAATCAAATTGGAAGAGGTACATTTGGAGAAGTCTACAAAGCCGATATGAGCTTTGAGAATGTGACAACCGTTGCGGTGAAGGTGCTAAATCTTGAGAAACACAGTGCTTCTCGAAGTTTCTTCGCTGAATGTGAGGCATTAAAAAATGTGAAACACCGGAATCTTGTAAAAGTGCTAAGTTTGTGCTCTAGCATAGACCACCAAGGTAATGATTTCAAGGCTTTGGTTTTTGAGTTCATGCCAAATGGTAGCTTGGAAACATGGTTGCATCCAAATGCATGTACGGATCGGCCATTCAGAAGCCTCAGCTTCATCCAGAGGTTGAACATTGCATGTGATGTGGCGACAGCCCTAGATTATCTCCATTACCATGCACCTACACCAATCGTGCATTGTGATCTCAAACCTAGCAATGTACTTTTGGATGATAACATGACTGCACATGTGAGTGATTTTGGATTAGCCAGGTTTTTGGTTCGACCTGATACCATGCCTTCTCAATCAATGTCGACCACGGGTGGAATCAAAGGTTCTATTGGCTACATTCCTCCAGGTATATATAGCAGAGCTTATTATTTGAGAAGTACTTTTTTTTAGTATGTCCTGCAACAAAATTATTCATCAACTTTGTTAAGGTTCAAAGAAACAATTGGCTAAGTTTGTACCACTGGCGAGGCTAAAGGGAAAAAATCTATTGCCTCATTTATACTGATATGTTTGTGACTTTTACTATCCATGTATACTTCTTTAATTTACTGATTTTTGGCTATATAATTTGAAAACTTAAACGCAAAAAATATGCACGACAATGTGAACCCAAATTGGAAAAACTAGGTGAATTGTATATATGTTAATATATAGAGTTGCAGTTCAATATGATTCTGTACTAAATTTAGGACTGTAACTATTAACTTTTCATTGTTTAGAGTATGGGATGGGTGGTCGGCCATCGGTAGAAGGAGATGTCTACAGCTACGGCGTTCTTCTGCTTGAGATGTTCACTGGAGTAAGTCCCACCGACGAGAGAATCAGAGATGGTTTGAGCCTTCAGAAACATGTTGAGATGGCTTTCCCTGACCAAGTCATGGCTATAGTCGACACCAAATTATTCTCTGAAACTGATGGAGAACACAATCTGTATGCACCTGAAAATGTCTGTAGTTGTTTGGTTTCAGTGATTCAATGCGGGCTTATGTGCTGCAAGGAGTCACCAAATGAGCGCATTTCTATTAAAGATGCTACCAAGGAGTTGAACTCAGCACGAACAAAAGTGCTTAGGCCATAGATACAGAGATAAAAGGCTCCACTACATATTATCTGTAAAATTGGATAGCAGTTGTGGTTATTTAATTATGGTATTATATAAGTATATATGCTGAAATAACGGATATTATTTCTTTGGGGGGCTAACTATTTTAATTGAAAGACCTTTGATATGCACTCAATTAAATAAGAATATTGTAATGAGTGAATTGGATTAATGCTGCATATTTATATATTGCAGTATCTCTTGTACTTCTGAAGGAAAACTCTAATAAACACCTTTAAATATATGCAGAATAATGACAGCACATTTACAAAAAGGTAGGATTTAAACAGGCTAATGCAAACCTAACCAAAAAAGAAGAAAAAGAAAAAAGAAAAACATCTTTCAAATTAATGGGTGGGTAATTAATTATGAGCACGGTCCCAGTTTGTGGGTTAGATGTCGATCTTTCTTTTGGAGAAAGCTGCTATCTCTGATGCCAACATTTCATTGGTGTACGACATGGGAAATCGGGGATGGGATGACCATTTTGTATGGTTTGATGCTTGGGCAGGAAAGCCAATTGTGGAGTTTGTACATGGAGCAACAAGTCCGGCACAGCCACGTATCTCCTTGCAAGATGCTGACCCGATAAGGTACATTCTGCACCCGGACAGGGACGATTTCGAGCCAATACAGTTCATGGTACGTATACTGCAAAATCGGTTTACGGCACTATATGTGGAGGTGGGAAAATTGGATGTAAACAAAAAATGGTCTGGGAAAATTGGATGCAAACAAAATCGATTTACGGCACTATATGCCTACGGTACGCATATTCACATACCTATGACTCAAGGAGAAGATTATGACAAGGGATATAATGCAAAGACTTAGAATAGGAAGTGAGTGGGGATGCATCATGTGTAGTAACTCCCCGGCCGAGTCAGCCCTACATTTTATGTTTCTATGTCCATATGCGGTCGAGGTGTGGTACAGATTATCAGACTCGGTATGGTTCAGAATGATGGTACCGGTTATGACGGTTGATCAGGTTTGGATCAACTCACTCGAGCATGCTAGAGGATGTGGGGGAAGAGCCAAGATAGAATGACCTTTGATGTTCACGTCTGCCTGCTGGTTCATTTGAAAAAAATAGAAATGAGATGATTCAAGGGACGAAGAAGGCTGGCTCAGATTGTGGCTGAGAAGATGGTGCAAGAAGGAACCAGATTAGCACTGCTGTTGCAGACAAATTTAACAACTTATCCGGATTAGTTTGGATAGATTTCAGGTTTGATCATGCATTTTTTTTTTTTTTATTGAAACCCGTAGGCATAATTCCTTAGAAATATATAAAGTAACATTACAATCCTAACTACTGCTACACTACAGTACATTGAATTATGTAAAGTTGATTCTTTAGAGAATCAGGCCAAACGTTCCAAAAAAATACCAGTAAGCCAACTACCCCTAAAAACTACCTTAACAGAGAAAATTCCTAAAAAATAACAGTAAGCCAATTAGGTTTGATCATGTAAGCTCTGGTAGTTGTGTTAGTCAGGTTAAAAATCAAGATGAGTAGGATGTAATTGGAAGACTACACAAGCGGTTGACCTCTTGATTAATGACATAAGATGTAAAACTTTTTAATATACATTAATGAAAACACTTGGCAGCTACTGCCAGCCTTTCAAAAAAAAAAAGAGGGAGGGGTTGAGGATTCTTATTTTATTAATAAGGGTAATATGGGTAATATATAAATTTAAAAGAGTGAGGCTATGGTGCTATGCATAGCACCAATGGCTAGTGTACTACGGCTCAATATGGTACTTTTTAAAATCCTAACGGTCGATCCGACCGTTCAATGTGATATCCATATGAATATGTACTTGCAAACTAAATTTTATATTTTTTCGAATTTTTTTACTATTTTTTTAGATAGGTAGAAAAATCAGTGTTTTTTGACAATTCTGGACCATCAAAATTCTACCTATCTGAAAAAATAGTAAAAAAATTCGAAAAAATATAAAATTTAGTTTGCAAGTACATATTCATATGGTTATCACATTGAACGGTCGGATCGACCGTTAGGATTTTAAAAAGTACCATATTGAGCCGTAGCACACTAGCCATCCGTGCTATGCATAGCACCATAGCCTCACTCAATTTAAAATGAGTTGTAATAGAAAAATCAATAAGTTGGGTAAATTTGTGAGTTCTTGAAATTTAGAAGGGTAAATATGATATTATGAATTTTTGAAGGGGAAATACGTAATTTCGAAGTTTTTGAGGGGTATACATGAAATTCCCCCTTCTTAATAAAAACCTCACCTCTGTACAAAAAGATCAGCGAACAAGAACTTGAAAATTAATAGGCCTCAATATCAGAGATTATTGGAATGCAACTCTGACAAAAATAGCAGATTACACAAGGGTGCCTAATTTTTAATGAATACAGACCGTACTTATTGACAGTTAACTATCTGCTAGTCGAATAATTTGCAGAACTTGTAAATATGATTATATATTTATGCCCTTGCACGAAATCTAAAATATGACAGCTACTGCAAAAATAATAGAAGAATTAACCTTAAAAAAAAAAAATAATAGAAGAATTGAACATACATATCTTTGAGCGGAAGCTGTTGTGTTTCTGAAAAAGCTGATTGCTTGAACAATAGCTGTCAACAAACACCAGAAAAGAAAAGGAATAAAACTGTAACTAAATATGACAGGCATTCATACCAGCCAAGAACCTAACATATTAAAGAAAATTAATTAATTACATGCATACTACAATTTTGAAAACCAACACTGTTCAAAGCACACTGATTTTACTGTCGAGTCCAGCTAGTATCACCAATTCTGGTTTATAACAAACTAAGAACAAGTTTATAAAATTAAAAACAGTAATATTGTTTTTTTTATTTTTGAAGGTTAGATGGCTTGCACCTCTAACAAAATATTGATATAAAAATATTATTTACAAGTCTAATTTAAAAAAAAAGTAAAACTCAAAGCGTGGCATTACTGCCCTTCACCTCTCTCCTACCTATTTACAGATTAGCTATTTAAAATTACTACAAGTAAGGTGCAGTGAATGCTCACGTGCGTGAGTGCATGTCCCCTGCGCATTGCACAGCCACTCATGAATCTCAATGGTTGTAACATTAATCAGTAACAACACTGGCTTGGATTTCTGGGAAAAAATCCTTCTATACCTTTCGCGCCACAGCACCCATGTTGGCCACGTCCCATCTCATCCTACCTAACTTATCCAGGCCCTGCCGCAGATCCTGCCACGCCCCTGAAATCGTCACCGCGGTGTGGCTTCGAATATTTAAGCTCAGTAGCAACCCTTGCCAAAAAGATTTTTCATAGGGGCAATCCCACAACAGATGGTCCCGAGTTTCCATTATATCCCTTGCACAAAGCGCACACCGTGGTTGTGCGAATTTGCATCCACTTTGTTATTATCTCCTGTGTCATCAGTCTGTCTTGCAACATGAGCCATTAAAAGATTTTAACTTTAGGTGGGATCTTCATCTTCCATAAGGCCTGCTGGTACCGGCACCTCATACCACAGTCATGCATTGCGCGGTAGGCCGAGGCACATGAGAATCGACCGTCTGAAGCCCATTTCCAAGTGGTAATCCCTGACTGCGAGTCCACTATTGCGGATGAGATGCAAAAATTGGTCAGTGAAGCCAAGTCTTTTATGAAAACAGACACGTTGGTATTTAGCATCAACTGCTCCATATCCTGCGGCTCATATAGCGTGCGAATAGTGTCTGACCATTGGCTCGATGTCTGCTGCTGTAATTTCCATATCCATTTCATCAATAGCGCCTCATTCTGTGTGGCAAGGTCAATGATTCCCAATCAGGGGTGGATTCAGGATTTTCGTCAGGAGGGGCAAAAAAATATTGAATCAGGTTTAAATATCTAATCGGGTTTAAATCTATTAACCAATTGGGTACTCGATAAAAAACAATGCTTTAACTTGTACTTTGCTTTGACTTGTAATTTCTGATGCTTTGACTTATAATTTTAATTACCAATCAAAATTCAACAAATTTATTTCAATTTTAACCCTAAATTTAACCCGAATTACAAATCAAACGTCCAGAGGGAGGCAAAAAAAATTTCAGAGGAGGCAAAGTCGGTCGGAACCGATAAATCTCCACTAAAACTCAAAATCCAGGGGGGGCTGCCCCCCCCCCCCCCCCCCCATTGGAACCACCTGGGTCCGCCCCTGATTCCCATACCACCATTTATTTTTAGAGTGCACACCCATTCCCATTCTGCCTTTGCACTCTTCATTTCCCTTCTACAAAAAGTTCCTCCTCATTCTGTCAATGTGTTTAATAGCCCATTTCAGGATCTTAAAAACTTGCATATAATACAGGGGTATGGCGGATAAGACTGATTTGATCAGTGTGATTCGTCCCCCATACGACAGTATGTTTAATTTTCATTCCTCTATTCTCCGCTGCACCGCATTTACCATAGGCTGAAAATCTGCTTTGTGCGGCTTCCTGATTGTGAGTGGCAGCCCGAGATACCTTGTTGCAAGGTTCGACTGCCCACATGATAGAATTTGTTCAAGTACCGGTATCATGTCTGGTCGGATTGTAATGGGGATAAAGGTGCTTTTGTTGGTATTAATCTTTAGCCCAGATAAAGGTGCTTTTGTTAGAACACCACATACTGCAACAACTAATTACTAATTAGCCAAATCTTTTTTATTTCTTTCTACAATCCCTCTGCCATAGTTTTGGTAGCTCCGGGAACAATACTCCTGAAAAGCAAATACACACCATGAATAATTACAAAACAAACGAGAAGTTTCTACCTGCTTGCGAGAAACTTCTCTGAGCAACGCGAAATTTTCCTTCATTGCCTTTTTTGACAGCTCAACAGTGGGAGATAAGAGATATAAGAAAGGGGAGGAGCTCACTATCTGCCCGCAATAATGTGGATTGCAGAGAGAGAGAAGCTAATTGGAAAGGGGAGGAGCTCACTATCTGGGGTTCGGATCTAATAATCGGGCTTAGGTATGGTCAGGGTCAGAGCCGGATATAAATCTGCTGTTATTGAAAGGGATCACCGGACCCTGTTATTTCTATCTCAATCGTTCAAACTTTTTCATGCGCGAATCTTAAAGAAAAAATATTTTCATGTTCGAATCTCAACAAAAGTTAACAGCTGGAATCGGATCCTGTTATCCCTTTGGATTAACAGCAGATTTATTTCCCAGACTGAGACAACTTAAATTGACTAGTTTTTATTAAATTGAATAAATAGATATTTATAAATTAAATATAGAATTTTATGAATCAAAATTTATTGTTTAAAAATCAAATCAAATAAATCTATATAAATTTAAAACAAGTCATAACAATTTTTAAGAATATGATCGATGACGTACTTATGTGCATATCAAATAGAATCTATATTAATTATGTATTCTCAAAGTTAGATGATTTAATTTCTCGCTGATAGCACAGTTAATCAGGTATTGATCGGAAAACAATTATTTTTAAAAAAACTGGATTCATATATACATCAAATTTCTCAATCAAATAAATAGAATTTTATATTAGTCGAAAAGAGAGAAATATGTTTTTCTCTAAATTTATATGAAAATAAAAAGAAAATTATTAGGCAACAAAGATAATTTCAATCAGTAAACACAACCATTTTATAAAGACAACACATTTATTTGATGAGGAAGATTCAAATGACATGACGTTAACGTTGTCATGCCTTAAACATGTTTCATATTAATGATCCTCTTGTCCTCATCAAGATTTGCGCATATCAGAGGTACAATCGTCTCTAGTTCGTTTCTGTCTCCTCTCTTCGTTTCGCCCTTTCTCCCCACCTCGCTCCCGATCCCAACACATACAACACCTCTCCTTGCCAATCCCACCCCTGTCGAGTTACTCCAGCCAACTCAGTGCCCTCTCTCGTATCTTTTCGACCACTCTCAACACGCACTGTGGGCTCCACATGATTTCTATTGGTTATTTTTTTTTATCTCATTTCTCACTTTTGCTTTGCTTTCTAGTCAGCAAACTAACTTCTGCGAGTTTTCACAGCTCTTTCCAGAGAAATTTACTGGCATAAATATCAGATCAACCAGCGGATAAGAAATCTTAGAAAACTAAAACTGAAATCTTACACAGATAAAGAAAAATAAAGTAATGTCGGAAGTCGGAAGTCGGAACCCAATATATTAAAAGGGCTCGTGAATTTTAACTTATGCTGGATTGATCCAGATTCCGATCGGATGGCCTGAATCCAAATTCAAAAATTGAGTTTAGATGATCTGAACGACTGAACCCCTCAACCCCAATTGTTTTTCCGAACAAAGATAGACTTAACCATGTTTGTTTTCATTTGTCTTGTGAACTACTTCAGAAAACAATGCAAAGATGCTGTTTGCTTTAATCATACTTAATTAGTTCAAACATGTATTTATTTTGTTTGAGCAAAGTTGACAGTCAAAGTAACTCAAACTGATTTAATATTTACAAGAAATTTCTCATCCGAATTTCGATATAAATTTTTATTCAGACATATATTGAAGAAAATTCAAATGATATTCTGTAAGTTAGTTAATTTACGAATATAATAACTACAACCCAGTGATCATATTCTTCAGGAACCTAATTACTGGCACAAGATTGCGGTAAAAAAAAAAGTACCACCTTGCCACCTTGGCACTAAAAATAAACCAACACTAGCTTAAAATGTTTTGGGCTCATTTTCCAAAGGATTCTGCCTGACGAACAAATTGAGAAAGGTCAAACTAGCTTGAATTTAATTATCATCAAATCTGGCCCATATATTAAAAATATCCTAATTTAACAAGGCCACTAATTCAGCCCAGTATATATTATCAGATTACAAAAACGATTCTGGACCTTTCTAGAATACAAATTTAGAAAGCCCAGTAATGCAGTCCATAAATATACTAGAATAGAAAAAGGGTTGTGGACCTTTTGTTTGAATCCGAGTTTAAAGAAGCCTATTATTAAAGTAAAATGTTTTCGAATTAAAAGAAGGATTATGGCCTTCTATGTAAGTATTTCCCACGCATATGTCTAGACTGAAAGCAGCATTATTTCGACATGAATGGTGGATGCATTATTAACAGGAGCAATTTTTTTGTGATACAATAGGTACCCACTTCTACTTTTTCTTGATTTCATTTTGAGTTTTGGAAGAATTTATGTTTTCAACCCGGAATTTTTGAAAAGGAACAAAATTTGTCTAAATTGAAAATTCACTTAAAAGTTGATTTTTAGATTATTGTTGATTTTTTTTTTTAGGTTCCAAATTGAAAATATAACACAAATGAGAAATTAAGCTCAAAGACCTTTTTAGATACTTGCTTCCATGTTCAAAGGTCTACTTGTTTTTTTTTTTTTTTTTGGGCGCCCGGGGGGGGGGGGGGGGGGGGGGGGGGGGGGGGGGGGGGGGGGAAGGATTGTAGAATACATTTGATTAAAAATATTGCAATTAAGGTATGATATGTTTTCCGTTTTATAATAATAAAATATATATTTTTCCTTTAAATTTTTGCTGCTCCTTAAAAATAATCAATACTCGATCGGAAGCAACCTTTAATTGCAGCATTCCTACTTCCTATATAGAACATGCTCCAATTAGAATTTATAACATGCCTAATTACATATTTTTTTTAATATTTTTTATTCATGAATAGTTTTACTTATTGCTATATTGATGTTTGGTTCTCTAACATTTTATCACGTAATTCGTTTGAATAGTGAAAGCATTTCAAAGATACATGGAATATCTTGCAATATATAATTAGATTTTGTGCAATAATTTATTTTGCAACATGAACTGTATTTTGCTACATGAACTGTATTTTATTGTATATTTATTTTGAGAAAATTTAGGATCATGTTGGGTTCAAATTTGGGGGACGGGGTTCTGAAATAACTAGATCGATTTCATCTAGACCCTCCCGTTGTAGAATCTCTACTGCACACGAGTGGACAGGAAAGAGGGGACAATGAACTGGGCCCACATGTACCGCTCACCTCAGATAGGTTTAAAGGAAGTGCCTCCAACCATATCCTTCCAAGAGAATCTATTAGAACAATATTTAAATTAACCTGTGATTCCTTTTTCTCTCCATTTCATTCTTTCAAGGAGCTCTCTGCTCTCCCCACATTTCAATAATTATTTTAGAAATTGGAGAACCCATCCGCCGAATTTTTTTTATTTAACATCTTTCAAAAAAATAAAATAAACTATTTAACTCTATTTTATTAAAAAAACTCCATATTTACCTGGACCACATAAAAAATTGCAGTATCAATAGGATGCATGATACTAGGCAGTGCATTAATTTGATAGTGCAGTTCAAACTGCGGTTCTAGTAAATATAGAATTTTTCAGAAAAAATAGAGTTAAATTGTTTATATATTTTGTTTTAACGATGGTAAATAGAAATTTTTTGGCCCATCTGCAGTTTATGACGTGTGATAAGTATAATTTGATTATCCAAGTGGTCATAGAGAGGCTTTTATGAGCGTACTTAAGTAATTGAGTAGAACCAAGGTGTACTTAAAGCTCACCAAGCGCTTTGAAGAGCTTCTAAAATATATCATATTGACTTTAAAAGACGAATACAAACTGTTGAAACCAATATACTTCACGAGTTATACTAATCTACTTCACGGGTAATATTTTTACATGTCAAATTTTTAAAATTTTAAATTAATTTTAATATAGTCAAGCAGTAAAATAAATTTTTTGGTAAGCTTAACTTTAAAATTATCATAATTTACTTGTCAAATTTATGAATTTTGAATTAATTTTGTATAAAGTCAAGCAATCCAAAAATATTACTGCTTGACTATATCAAAATTAATTCAAAATTTTGCATTAATTTTGATATTAATGCTTGACTTTATACCAAATTAATTCAAAATTCATAAATTTGATAAGTAAATTATGATAATTTTTAAAGTTAAGCTTACCAAAAAAATTAGTGAACTTAAAGAACACCCTAGTTCGACTCACAGCAATCTACTAATCTAAATGAATTCAGTCAAATTATACAAGAATTGATTTCAACGTGAAAATTAAAGTGGACACATGATGATTAATTGGTAAATAGGCTCTGCTATTAAAAACTTGAACTTCATCTATAAATTGAAAATAATGTAGAGCGTAGACATAACAAAAAGTGAACTTAGTTGTTTATTAATTAATTGAGCATGCATGAGGGGTGACAAAAATGCTTGTAGCTCGTGATCACTTGTATTTGACTCGCTTGCTAATAGCTCGCTCGTAACTGGATCGAGTTGTTAACGAGCCAGCTCATTAGTGGCTCAGTTTAGATTAAACGAGAAGCTGGGGCCTAGCTTGGCTAGATATGAATTTGTGAATTTGTATGAATTTGTGTGCATTTTGTATTGTCCATCTCAGTCCAAAAAGTTTGTATAATTTATTTTCTTCTTAAAACAAGGTTCAACCAGACCCAGTGAGCCAGCTCGCGAGCTGGCTTGTGACTATTACAAGCTGAGATTTCAGCTCGTACCCCTAATCCCAGTTCGTTCCAGCTTGCTCGGTTGCTAAATAAGCCGATTACGAGCATATCGATCTGCATCAGAGTTAAGCTGATCTCATAATAGGTTAGAAACTAACGTAAACTTAACCAATAATCTATATCAGCCTGACAAAACATATTAATTATTAACCAATAATTAGCATCTGCAGTGAGATATTAAGATATTAGATGCAAACTGCCCATATAGAGAGATATTTATGTTCTTGTACGTTGTAAAAACTGGAGAAAGAGTTAACCTGGCAGCAGTCAGCCCCATTTTTGACTAGGTTTTATTCAATTTTATAAAATAGGTGCTTTTGGGGGTGTTGGGAAAAACGAGAGCAGAAGTGCAGTTTTGGAGGGACTAAAGAAAGTTGAGCAGTTTTCAGAATTGATGAGCCAATCCGACCACTTTTCATCTTTTAGGTAGGGATTGGAGAAGAAAGATGGCTTTGCTTTATTCCTTGGGCAGAGTTAAATAGGTCTCATTTCATGAAACCTTTTGCCTACAATCATTATTGTGCTTTTATTTGATTCTTCCATTTTGGGTTCAGCAAATTATTTTAACTTTACACTTTACTTGTTCCCTGCACTGTTTTTTTTTTTTTTTTTTTGAAGTTACAGGAAATGTGCAATCTGGTTGCATAATTTGATTAATGATGTAACTAATTAATTTTGCATATGTATCAATGATTATAGAATGCGGCTATGGTACTTTGCAAATCGCGAGTCTGTCCATACTATGAATTCATATTTTCGGTTTTGAAGTTTCAAACAGTCAATCCGAACAACTCAACACATGATTTAATTTCGTATACTTGAAATCAAACATTATATTTTTTAGACTTTTTCAGAATTCTTTATTATTTGTTTATGTCAGTAGAAAATAACTTGATCTAAAAAAATTGAACCATATGAGAGTAGTGATTTTCTACCTATTAGATAGTATTTTTTTTTAAAATATAACGTTTGGTCTTTTAGTAAATTTTCATATGAAGATTATGTTGAGTAATTCAGATTGACTATTTGAATTTTTATAAATAATAATATGAATTCATAACATAAAGTACATACCGATCCTGGGCGGATCCAGGATTTTCGTCAGGGGGGGGGCAAAAAAATATCGAATCGGGTTTAATTACCTAATTGGGTTTAAATCCATTAACCAATTGGATACTCGATAAAAAACAATGCTTTAACTTATACTTTCTAATGCTTTGACTTGTAATTTCTGATTCTCTGACATATAATTCTAATTAGCAATCAAAATTGAACAGATTTATTTCAATTTTAACCCTAAATATAATCCGAATTATAAATCAAACGTTCAGAGGGGGGCAAAAAAATTTTCAGAGAGAGGCAAAGTCGGTCGGAACCGTTAAATCTCCACTAAAACTCAAAAGCCAGGGGGGGCAACTGCTCTCCCCTGAAATACACTGGGTCCGCCCCTGCCGATCCACACTTTACAAAATACCATGGCCTCAAAGTGGGCCTTCATTAGGGATCTTTTATGAAATAACGTAACATGTTTAAAATATAACCATGTATAGCATTCGGTAATAACTCCTATAATATTTGTTTATCAATGTTTTCAAAATTTGAAAACCTCCTCAAAGTCTTAATGATTTTATTTCTATGGAAAAGGCCACATCCAAGGTGATATACATTAATAATGGCATTTTAAACCCTAAATATTGAAAATGACACATCCAGCGATTCCCATTTACCCATCAACAACTAAATTGTACAACCTTTGACGTTTTAAAACCTATACTATGAACAAATAATAAAAAATAAAAAAAACCGCCGCCAGCAAAACCGCATTGGATTATTGGAAGTCTGTGTGGGCCCCAGTATTTTCCTACTAGTAAAAATGTTACTTGGGTCTAGGCACAATGAAGGGCCAATCATGAGATGATAAATCCTTTATCGTCTCCTTTTCCCGCCAAGTTCAAAAGTCAAATTTGAAATGACACTAGTCTCGTTAGTCTTTTCTCGTCTCTGTAAACTCTACCCGCTTTATTCAGTACATGAGTTATTTCAGTACGTTTCATTTTTCATGGGTTTTGATCAATGTTGTAAATAACGGTATGCGGTCGTCAAACGGATATGATACCGTCAAGCGATTAATTAGTATGCGGCCGATTAATCAGAATTATGTGGAGAATTTAACGTTTTTATTAAATTTATGTATATATATTATAATTTATTAAAAATAATTTATTTAACTCATTAAACTTATCAAATAAACTTAATTTAACTTAGTTTTATTATTACAACATGACACTACGCTTATTTCTTCTTAACACATAAGCATTTTACATGTATAAGTAACACATTTATTTAATGAAAAAATAAATTTGAGAATTAAGCTTTTTCAAATACTAATAACATATTATTTGAAAGAAATGAAACATTTCAACATAAAATCACTAAATTTAATTTATGATAACAACTTAATTTCATAAATGAACACGTTGTACTAATTGAAAAAATTACATCAGTAAGAAAGAAAAAAATATGGTATATAAATAATAGAAGAATTAGTCAATTTCAAAATAAGTTTGAAGAAAAAATATATACAAAAAATATTAGATGTATCTCTAAACACAAATAAAACTACAATACATAATTTATAAATCTTATTATCACACGCTATCACAGAAAAAAAAAATATTCACTGAAATAAACGGGAATAAACGGGAATAAACGGACGATTAAACGGTAAAACGGCAAATTAATTGGAAAAAACGGCCGATTAATCGTTTTCATCCGCAAACATGCATCCGTTAAGTGTATTTGTAACGGTTTGGCCGCCATTAACGATTAAACGGCTGATTAATCAGCCGTTAAGACCGTTTTTTACAACACTGGTTTTGATGAGCAACAGAAGTAAAATAAATATAATACAGTACAACATTCTTCTTTCATAATTTTTTTTAGTAGGATTTGGTCAATAAATTTTATTATATCAATTAAAATGAGTAATTTACAAGATAATGTTTCCTAATTGCTGGATTCTGTGAAAGCAAACTATCATTTTAGAGGATATCTTATTTAAACTTGACTACAGTGATAACAAGATAGTAGAGAGAGAATGCCTTATTGTCATATATGGTGTTTAATTTTACATTTCTGCTATGGAATCAGGATGTACATCAGACCAAATTCAAATTCAGTCTGATATTCAGTCGGAGGCGTTCGATCCACATCAAGATTCGCAAGGACAACTTTAAGATTCGTTTGGACCAAGTGCGCACAAATCTCGATGTTGATCTAGCGACTCTGACTGCCCGGTGCTGTGATGTGAGATATAGCATCTATATATCAGCATCTATATATCTCAAAACAGTAGAGGCTGACTATTTGGTACTATATATATAATTCGCACAATGCAGCAGATGTTTTTATCCATAATTAATGTGTCGGATATTTGCTGTGAAATTTGTCAGGATGGTTCACAAACAGGTCACCTATTAATTATTACTATCAAAGAAGAAGACATGCATGTGACTGTAAAAGGATCCATTAAGTCGTTGAAATCCAAATGTAAGGGACAGAAAATGACCCACCTGAGATCAGAGACCATATAGACCCGGAATTTATTACATGTCAAAAGTTCATTTTGTCTATGTCTCATTTAATTTTTTGGTTTACTTTCTTTCCGGTGGTTACATTCAACTTAATTCCTCATTATGATTCTTTTTGCCTTCTTCCTTCATTTTTTGTTGTCATCTTTTGTAAAAAAGCCCAACCTTATCTGAGTTTTTTCTTTATTAATTTCTTTGGAAAAAATATTAATATTAATATAAATATAAATAATTCTTAGAATTTTGCAAGATAAGTTATTTTACTTTTTTTTTTTTATAGTTAGTGGGAGATCCACTAAGAAATATATTGATGATAAAAAAAGATTTACAATGTTATTGCTAAGGCGAAGTGGTCTTTAGCAACGGTAACCATATAACAATTACACTGTATACTGAATGACAGTTCTTGGAACAAAAGGCACATTTATGTGCATTAATTTGCAACAAAATCAAGTTTGGCGTATATATACCGGACAAGTCTCTAAGGCGAGCTTGCATGATTGAATTTGGCTTTTCCTGTACATTGTAAGTACCACAGTACTACTCACGCCTCACGGGTTTGGTGCTATACGTATACAGAAACTAATTCTATATATAATTGAAAAAATTCAATTCTGCAAGGATAGGGTCTGGGATGTATGTTTCAACTCTGGGATCGAGGTAGCTGTAGAAGAACAGCATGGATATGTATATAGGAGACCAAGCACTATCTATTAGTCAGGTCTGATTTAAAATTCAAGAAGAAATGAGATAATGTCACGGAGTTGAATAACTGATTCGCCATGCATCACTTGCATTGAATCGATCATTGCCGACTGGCTTACCATAGGCAAGCATATATCGCGCGCACGCTAAGTGAGACAGAAGGGGTGGGGTCTAGTGAAGAAAAAAGTGACATGACTAACATACCATGATTTAGTCATGTCACTTGATAACACGTGATCAAAATTTATTTTTACATGACGTGATGTGACATGATTAATTAAAATGATAGAAGACAGTCACGTCACGCGAATAGTCACGATCACACATGACGTGACTGATCGTGTTTAATTAATGTTTTCAAGTTATAAGTTAGTTCAAAGAAAATAATAACAACATATACAAATTAAAAAAAATAAGAAACTATTACAAAATAATGTTGAAAAAATTGGTCACGTAATATGACCGGATCAATTTGCGTGACGTGACTAAGATGGTGGAAGACGGTCATGTCACGTGACGTGACGTGATGTAACTGATAACGGCGTGACTAATTTCCTTCTCTATTGGGTGGAGAAAATTTTTAAAATAGCTTATTTTAAATTTCTTTTGAAATAAATATAAATAATTTATATGCACGTTATGGATATATATATTTTAATAAATTTATAAGTATATATGTTGTTGCATATACTTGTATCTATAGAACACCAATCAATTTTCATGCAATTTGAGTACAAAAACCATTATTAGTTTCAAACATTGAATAATCCAACTTTATGAACAACCAAACACATAGTGAATCTCATTTTTTTTATATGCACGATATATGTACATTACATATATAGATTATTCCTATATTCTTGAATTTCAAATATAAACATTAATTTTAATTATTGTCAAGTCATCCTTTTCCATCTCCCAAAGGTTTACTAATTTGAGAAATTAATACGGCTCGTTCAGGGCTTATATAGCTGTAATAATAAATCCTTATTGCATTCAATATTGAATTCAGCTGATTATTTACGATATATATTTTGACCTAAATTAATATTCCTAGTAAATTAGGTTCAGACAACATTTATCTAGTGTTAGGAGATATAAAACTTTGTATGATTGTATTAATTTTTATATGCTTATTGATGTTTCTAAATAGTAATTAATATACTATTTTTTATGGTTAGTAATATACTATTTTGAGTACAACTAGGGTATGATGTGCTCACCAAACTCTTTGGTGAGCATAACTCTATAATCTATAGGATTCATTTCAAATGAGATTAATATAAACCGTTGAAGCCGATATACTTCACGAGTGATGTGCGTACATGTAAAATTTTGAATTTTTTGAATTCATTTAGTCTAAAGTCAAGTGGTCAAAATTGATGAAAAATGAATGATCCAAAATGGAGTTTTAGAAGTTATTTTAATGCATTCATTTTTCATCAATTTTGACTGCTTGACTTTGTACTAAATAAATCTGAAACATTCAAAATTTTGCATGTACGCATATCACTCGCGAAGTATATCGGTTTCACGGTTTAGATTCATCTCATTTGAAGTGAATACGATAGATTATGGAGTTATGCTCGCCAAAGAGTTTGATGAGCACATCACACCCTAGTTCTACTCTACTATTTTATTTAATATAACAACATTTCAAAACGATATTTTATTTTGATGCGCGCATTAATGAGAAGCATTTAAAGCTAGCCGCATCCAATCCTGTTAATTAACACCGTATTTATGACCATTTTATTCACCCCGTTTAGATTAGTTCCAAGTTCAATAGTGCTACTTTTTCTGTCCATATATATTTGACCGGGTTTTAGTGAAAATTAATGTCGACTAGTTCAAAGTTATGGTTTAATATAGATAGATATTAAGGATATTCAATACATCAAAGATCTTGCCGTTGAAAACTTTAATTAATCATATTAATTAATTAATTTCTTGACGTTACGGGTGGATAACACTATTGCATGGTCAAAAGGAAGGTTCCTCATGAATGCGACCCTTCAATTCTCCATCTCAATTAATTTTTGCTAGCAATTAATTAGTGAGAGTGGTCTTTATCAATTCTCCATATCAATGGTCGGATCAACAAAAGAAAGAAAACAGTTGTGGAGAGAGAAACAGAAGGTTTTTTTTTTTTTTTTCTAATAAGCATAAAACAGTCAATCATATATCTAATCAATAACACGGCTCTAGAGATTGTGAGATGGCTGGGCAACAACTAAGTTATCGTATTTTATTTTTTTATCTAATCATTGAGCGGTTAGGAATTGCATAGAGTAGCTCCATGTTTATAGATAGCTACACATTGGTAAATAGCGTGGGAGAACTACGTGCTTATAAATTTGTATTAATTTTTTTTTATCAAGAATTGGATAATGTTTTTGAGGAATACTATTGGTATACCCTCGCGGATAGTCACTTTTTATCCTCACGGATATTGTTTCATTCTTGTACTAATATCTGCCATCAACTGTCAAAAAAAAAAAAAAAAAGCAGACGGAATAAATTCAGAAAATAAAATTCCAATTCCTATAAATTTCACTGTTTTGCCCGAAAAATATTTTGCGGGTTGCTGAACCTTTTACAGGTTATTTTACAATATTCTTATTGTAAATTTTTTTTTTTTTAGAATTATGTGTCTTATATATTAGTGTAATTAGTAATATTATTTTTTAGTAGGAAATAAGTAAATATTATTATCTGATCATAAGTCAAAAGTACAAGGCGTAAGCCAATTGACTTCTATCTGTGCATTTCTATTTATTTTTCCATTCTTTAATTTATTATTGCAATCAACTGATCATTCTGTTATCTGGAGATGCGTGACTTGTCAATTTATTTGAATCTTAATTATTAATTAGGTAACAGAAGAGACTATCAGTCAGCCGCTAGCAACAATCCGGTATTGGCTTATTAGTAAGGATACCAGTTACCTCTAATAATAGGAGATGGTGAAACAAACAAGATGAGAGAGGCCAGGTGATCCATCATTGTCTCAACTGGGATATTAGTGCATACTGCAAAACCAGCATATATCTGAAATTCTGAATTAATCCTGAAAAGCTGCTCATGAGTTCTGATATATATTTTGTACAGTTTCTCTAAATTTTAGATGCCATGGACTTATCACAAATAGCAGCAGATACATAGCTGACAGCTTTTTATCTTACTGCTGATACTATTGGTCTCCTATCTAAATTATACTAGAAATCTTACTGCATGAACTTTGATTGTTATCAATACAAACTTAGAAAAACTATAACATACCTTTTGACCGAATGTATTTTGTTGGTTATACTATTTTTTTCTTAATCTGACCAATATATACTAGAAAAATTAGTACTAGAACTAATACAAAAATATTTTTGGTCAGAATTTCAATTAATGTTGCATAGATGATAATATTTATTAATACTACAAAAAAAAAATATTATTAACCCAACACTTTCAAAATTTTCTGATTTTATGGACACTTTAATTCCTCCTTAAATGTCCTCCTGTAACGTTTTTGTTTCACTTATAATTGCTTGTCCTTTCTTGTCTTAATTTCTATTCATTTTCGTATATTTTCATATCGATAAATGTTTTTCTTCTAAAATAATTCTTATATTTATAAGGAGTTATTTAAAAAATTGTAATTTTCTTTTGAAGTGAGATGTAAAAAATTGTAATTATTCTTATGAATGAGGAAAAATAGCTTTTAAAGTACTTGAAAGAAGGACAAAACTGTCTACAACTTTAAAAGTTTAGATATTGATGTGTTGATAACAAAATTTGTTGTTGTTTATATCATCCCCCATGTTGCATCGTTTCTTTTTCACCTGAAATAATGTACTTAATTTATTTCTAATTCATTATATTATGTTTATTTGAGGAAATTTCAGTATGTTATGTTAATCTCTGGTATTTTTGAAGTAATTATTTTATATCTTTATCAATATATCTCCATTCTCATATTAAGCACGTAGATGTCCGGATCCGCCAACGACTATGATTAAAAGATGAAACTTCATATTGAATATCAGCCCTTCAATCAAATTAATCTTCCTTTTCTGATTCTATGCATCTTTTTTTATACTTTTTACGTGTAGAAGTTCAAATTTAATTAGACACGTACTCGCCACATGCAAATTGTTTTTTGTTTCTGATTGGTCCTGATTTCTTTCCATTTTATAAATGTCATTTAAGAAATTTTTTAATTGATTGATAATTGATTGGTTGTGTCTTCATTTCTTACTATTTTTTATATATTGTCATTTTGTATGAGATTTTTTTTATGAAAATATATTAAAAATATAAGAAAAAAAACATATATGTTATTTAGAATGTTATTTACATGTATATATCATTTAATATATCATTTAAGGAATGTTAATTTGTTATTTAGTCTGAATTTTTTTATGAAAATATGTCATTTTATGAATTATTTTCATTCTCTTATAATATGTTCCCGTTGCAACGCACAGACACGATACTAGTATATATATAGCCTTTTATTCTCACTTGTCTTCTGGAAATGTTCTTAAACACTGCTTTAAGGTATCATATGCCATTTTCCATGTTTGCTAGCCTGTAGTTTTTATTTTATTTTTTAATGTGCGCTCAACAAAATATAATATTGTTGTTCTAAAATTAAATATAAGGATTATATATATATATATGAGCTGGGCTATGGTGAGTTGCGAAGTAAGATGTCATTTTTACTTCACGCACATATTTTTATTTTGAAAATATAAACGACCGATCCGAACCGCTCAACATGTTCTCCATATTGAAATGTGCTTGGAGACCAAATTTTATAATTTTTGGAATTTTCTTACTATTTATTAAGCCACTTTGAAAATCGCTGATCGAATGGTCCAAAAATTTTTACTGTTTTTTACTGTTCACCAGGATCTGCGATTTTCAAAGTGGCTTAATAAATAGTAAAAAAATTCCAAAAAATATAAAATTTGGTCTCCAAGCACATTTCAATATGGAGAACATGTTGAGCGGTTCGGATCGGTTGTTTAGATTTTCAAAATAGAGTATGAGCGTGAAGTAAAACGACGTTTTACTTCACAACTCACCATAGTCGATCTCTCTCTCTCTCTATATATATATAGAGGAGGGTTCCAATGCACCCAAATTTCTATGCTCCCAATGCACCCACTCTTTTATCTCCATTTTCAAAGTCCGAACAGTCGATCCGAACCGCTCAACATGATCTTCATAATAAAATATGCTTGGAGACCAAATTTTATATTTTTTAGAATTTTTTTACTATTTTTTAAGACAGGTACAAAATCACTTCATCGGATGGTCCAGAATCTCCTTAAAACAATGATTTTGTACCTATCTTAAAAAATAGTAAAAAAATTCTAAAAAATATAAAAGTTGGTCTCCAAGCATATTTTATTATGAATATCATGTTGAGTGGTTTGAATCGACTGTTCGGACTTTGAAAATGCAAATAAAAGAGTGGGTGCATTGGGAGCATAGAAATTTGGGTGCATTGGAACCCTCCTCATATATATATATATATATGAGGAGGGTTCAAATGCATCATGATTTTGTCCTCCAATATGCTCCACATCCTTGATCTCCGTTTTTAAAATCTGAATAGTCGATCCGAATCGCTCAACATGATCTTCATAATAAAATATTCTTGGAGACCAAATTTTATATTTTTTTTAGAATTTTTTTACTATTTTTTACATAGGTACAATATCACTTTTTCAGATGGTGCAGAATATCTTTAAAACAATGATTTTGTACCTATCTAAAAAAATAGTAAAAAAATATAAAATTTGGTCTCCAAGCATATTATGAAGATCATGTTGAGTGGTTTGGATCGACTGTTCGGACTTTGAAAACGGAGATTAAGAACGTGGAGCATATTGGAGCACAAAATCATGGTGCATTTGAACTCTCCTCTCTCTCTCTCTCTCTCTCTCTATATATATATATATATATATATATATATACACACAGAGAGAGAGAGAGAGAGAGAGAGAGAGAGAGTTGGGCTATAGTGCATTGCAATGTATATACACTCTTGTGCAATATTGGACTCTAAACCATTGGATTCGAAGTGCAAACAGTCGTTCCAAACAGTTCAACTTGATCTCCATATTAAAATGTGCTTGCAGATCAAATTTTACATTTTTTGAATTTTTTTGCTATTTTTGTAGAATTTTTGAAAATCACTTTTTCTGGATGGTCCAGAAATTTATGGAAACAACGATTTTCAAAAATTCTAAAAAAATAGCAAACAATTTTCAAAAAAAATGTAAAATTGTCTCCAAGCATGTTTTAATATGGAGACCAAGTTGAACAGTTTGGATTGACTGTTTAAACTTCGAATCTAACGGTTTAGAGTCTAATGCACAATAGTGCCTATACATTACAATGCACCATAGCCCAACTCTATATATATAGAGAGAGAGAGAGAGAGAGGAGGGATGATTGTGATTGCAACTGTTTACACTGCAAAAGCTATTTGTTCATTTCTGGAATTAGGCTTTTGAACAAATATTGGAGCATATGTGCTACATATACGTCTCCCAAAAAGAAAAAAAAAGAAAAAAATAAACAAGAAGAAGAAAACCTACGTACGGAACTGTAATAAGACCTAATTAAAGATTCAATTTTAATTGTGCAAACGGAATTAAACATGCTTTACGTACACATCGGAAACATGCTTTATACATGAATTATTGGATATATATACGTGTAATTAAGTATACCTGTGAAATATTGCATTTGATTAGTTTTATTTTGCTTTTCAAGTCCGGAGTAGGTCCTTAGTCCTTACGTCCACTTCTTCCACCCAAAGATGTGATATGATTTCCGAGGTTAGATAAGGACATGAAAGAAAACATCCCTTTCCTAACTGGCGCTGCCTTCTTTTTTAGTTAATTTATTGTTACTTTTTCTGTTTGGTCAAGACAATCAGTAGAGTCTAGGGCATAAGGATATAGTACTCTGCTCATGACTCCTTTTAATTTTAAACAAAGAACCAATTTTTCAGATGATTTGGCATTTATGATAACTTTTTGTTATTATATCAATATCACAAGCTATAGAGACCTATGTGGAGAAATTTGTTGAAGTTCATTTTGGTCCCACTAGTGGAGCATTTAATTTGATGAGTTACCTACTTTTTAATCTAGAGAATTATATCACGCTACTTTCCTTGTCCTTAATGCGCTATAAATATATATATAAAGGGAGTAGAACTAAGGTGTTCTTAAGCTCACCAAGTTCTTTTGTGAGCTTAACTCAAAAACCTATCATATTGACTTCAAACAACGCATTCAAACTGTTGAAACCGATCTACTTCATGAGTGATGCGTTTACATGTCAAATTTTAAATTTTTAAACTAATTTAGTATGAAGTCAAGCGGTCAAAAAAAGATGATTTATAAGTTAATTTTAATGAGTTCATTTTTCATCATTTTTTGAACGCTTGACTTTATACTAAACTAGTTCGAAAAATTATAAATTTGACATGTAAATGCATCACTCGTGAAGTAGATATGTTAATTTCAACGGTTTGGATGTGCTGCTTGAAACCAATCCGATAGATTTTTGAGTTAAGCTCACAAAAAAGCTTGATGAGCTTAAGAACACCCTAGTTGTACTCTATATAAAGGTCCTATAGACACCACATGTATTTTTTTTTTTTTTAAAGGATTTGTAGGCAGAGTATTTCCTCCAAAAGTCTCTCCTCCATGTATGTTTATTGCTGAAGCTCTCTAAACTCTAAGCTTTCAACTTTCAAGCAAGAATTGTTTTGTGAAAATTAATTATTTTTTGTGTAAAAGAAAATTATTATCATAAATTATATATCTTTTTTTTTCATTCTTTTGAAGGCAAGTCCAATTAATGTTTATTATTGATCGATCATTTGTTCAATATATTTTTTCTTAATTTTCGAAATACGTTTTAAACTGGACCTTTAATTTATTTATTTCCCTGAAAGCTCATTCATATATGCTGCCTTTGGCTGAAAAGTCCTTTTTTTTGTTTTGTGAAAATGTTGGTAGAAAGCTACATGTTTTTTTTTTTTTGCTGAAAAGTCATTAATATAAGCTGATTGATTTACTTCAAGCGAATGTTTTCGAACAGGCTGCAAATAGATACAAAAGATATATTTTGTAGCATCATGTTTCCGAAGTTATATTAATTCATGCGATTTAAAATATCGACACATAAACTTAATGGTTACCATTAATTGTCTTTTTTTTTTCTTTTAACATGACATAGAATTATTGAAAAGTTGAGCGCTCAATATTACCAACGTTTGGCTTGGGCCTCACTAAAATGTGTCACTAGAATTAATTTATAAAGTGAAGAATTAATTTATAAAGTGATAGTAGTTTCTCATGTCTTAACAACTAGTTCAAGAATGATCGAGGTTCAAAAAGTACCTTGTATATGTAAAACGGACCTATATTATGATAAGGCCATGATATATTCTTCATCCTAGCTAGCTAGTATTAATTTTGTGTAGTAATGGTTGGAACTTTAAGTCACCGAATTATTTAATATCTACAAATTATCTCTGCATTGTATGTTTTTGCCACTAAACCAAAGACGGATTTTTTTCTTCATTCTAGTCTTTTTATAATCTTACATGAAGATATATTTGTTGATAATTAATTACCTAAATAATTGTCGTACTGGAAATAAATAAGTTGGTATTTATGTAATTACCTATATTTTTTAGGTAGCAGACAAAATGGTTACAAGATTATTGGATTTATGAAATTTACCTATATTTTCAAAATAAATCAACAAAGCACATTATAAATCATTTTTAACAATCCTTTAGAATCTCCTACAACTCAAGCTTTGGCATTAGTAAATATTACTTTTAACAATATATTTTGGCAACGTCGCCTAGCCTTGAGAGTGCTTTGGGTTCTGCAAGATGGAATGTTTAGAGCAAATTAATTAATATAATGAGTTCAGACATAGTACATAGAAATTCGATTAGGTACATATTTTATATTATGAAACACATGATAGGACTAAAGCAAAGTCACGGGGGAATATAATTGCTACGGTTTTGGTCTGGCCTGTAGTGTATCGGTTGCTTTAAATAATTCTGATACACAGAAGCATGAATCGACAAAGGTACCACGTCAATATGTAAATGAAAACATGCTGATCGAATTTTTGCATGTGGAATAAGAAAATTTAATTAACAAGATTGGTTCTTTTACCGCCAAAATAAAGTACGGTCAATAATATTTACAAGTGTTCATTTCGAGCTGGTAGCTTCTACCATGCCTTTCAAAAAAAAAAATTGCAAGTGCACTACATTGTAAAGAAATACCTAATTTAGCACATAACTTTAAATTCCGTCGATCCACTTCAGGGATAGAACTAGAAAATTTAAATTCAAAGGCTGAAACAAAATATGTATAATATGTACGTGTAGATTAATAATATGTGATCATCGGGATTTGTTAGCAAGTATATAGGTGGTGTTTGATTGAGGACAAAATTTGGAGGCCTAAGTTGGTTATTCTAATTTAGGCTGGCCTAAGTTATTCATGTTTGGTTGAGGCCTAAAGTTAAATTATGCTTTAATCCATTTCTTGTTTGGTTGGAGTTTATGGCTTAACTCATGTTTATATGATGATCATTTAATTTAAAAGGTAGAGCTAACCCCTGTTCTGTTTTAGAGGTAGGTAAAAAATTTATAAATATCTGCAAACTAAAAAAATTAATTCAATATATTTAAAGAAATGAAGTTAAAATTCTATTTTCCACATGGTTAGTCTATCACTGATTAATGTTACACACCAGTGATAGAAATTGAAAAAAAAAGTAAAAAAAAAGTTTTTATTAATTTAAGAGGAACATAATTTTACAATTATTTTATAAATTAAGTATATTTTTATAATATTTTATGTACATAAGAATACTAGAGAGATATATTTAATGAGTTAAATTCTCTTAACTAGATAATTTGATAATTTAGTAATTTCTCATTAATTTTGTTTGAATCAATCTTAGGTTAAGACACAAGCGTGAACTAAACGTTAAACCACCATGATAGGTGGCTTAATTTTTTTATGTTTTAGGCCAGTCTAAAAATTGGCTTATGTCATGTTAGTTCGGTTCAATTAAATCACGTTTGGTGGCTTAATTGAGGCATAAACCCTTTATGAGCTGCGATTACCGTATGTCGTACACAAAGGTAGATATAAACTTATTTATTTACAATTAAATTTAAAATTACTACTTATTAAGGAACTTCAATGATCCTATAAATGATTATAAATCACGAAGTACAAGTCACATTTTTAATAACTGAGTGACAATTGAATGTTTAGTCTCTCGTTATAGTAAACATATCACACAAGAAGTGGCAAAATGAAATGCTTAATGTACCAATAAGCCACAAGTGGCATGACAAAAAGAGAAGTATTATGTTACTCAACATTTTCATTTGACAAATCTATATAAGAAGGCCGGACATTTACAAATCAGTATGTGCCCAAATCTGATTAAATATTAAACATGACTTATCAAATCATGCACATATAAACATATCACTTGTGAGTAAATTTTTTCACTAACATACAGAGTCCAGCCACTTTGGAGGCATTTTTTAACCTAGTAATAAGAGGTGTCACCTAGCTATATACTAATATTAACATTATTTCATCAGACTTCTAACATCGGAAGTACTAAACTACATTAATATCTTCATATATTGGAAGTTATTAAATTCGAACAATAAATTACTTAACGGTCATAATATGTATTGAATATAGTGTCTTAAAATAGTACATTTACGTGGTGTTTTTAAAAAATCCAATATCAATATGGTTGATAATATTTAATTATATGTTAGACATATCAACGAAAGTGAATTTAGTAAAATAAAAAATAGAATATAGAACAAACATTATTTTATATTAAATTTTCATCCCACCCCCCCCCCCCCCCCCCCCCCCCCCCCCCCCCCCCAAATGCTGTATCCTTGGTATGCCCCGAATTCTTTTTTTTTTTTGAGAAAAAATAAGATTCATGCCCTCATTTGATTGAACAATAGGTTTACATGAGATGTAATGCCCCGAATTCTTCGATTTACGGATGTTTATTTGTCAACTAGGATTTAAATTTTTTCAAGATGGAGAAGACAAAAATGAAGATTTACTGTAGAGGGAAGAAGGAATGGTGAAAGCATTTAGTTGCTCATTTCATCGGAGCTTACAGTACTAGTGATCGTGATCGGTGGTCGAACTTTCATTAACTTAATTAGACAATATTTGGTGGCTAAGGCCTAAGAAGGTAAAATGAGATGCTAAGCAATGAACAAATTAATCTAGTGAAAATATTTCTAGTCGGCCAATCTCTGTTGTTTTCGCAAGATTTGTCCACGCGATTTCCTCACCTCTACCTCGGTCTCCACCTTGATGAGGCGTCATATTGGGCAAAATCATATTTCCTTTTTAACGATTGACGAAGGATTTCAATTATAGCCTACAGCAGACTTGAAAATAAAATTATATATAGAATTATGACCTGTAGCTAGTTTGACATGAGATCTAATGGTGAAAATAAAATTCTGATAAATTCAGTTTATTTAAGTAAATGGTCCATAAATAATATGCAATAGATTGATTATATTTATTTATTTGAAATACTAGGGAGACCAGCGTCCAAGTTTACTTTTGAAAAAGGTTTAATTTTTTTTTCATTTTTTCAATTCTTGCTGAAAATCAATATTTGCATGACATTAATTATGAAAAGTATACTTCAAATAAATTATTTAATTCACATAATGCCAGAGGTTAAATTAAAGTGTGCCAGCATTCCTCACGTGCGCTTGGTCCATGCATTATTCATATACATTTTTCATGTCACTGTTGTGTTATTTGTCATATGCATATTGTCATAAAAAATCGGAACACTACTGACTTCAATACTATTGTCATATGCCATATTCTCATGGCTTGACAGTCGTTTGACACAACATGAGGCTTATATGGAATAATAATGGGAGTTGTTTGAGAAATTGCTTTGAAGATATATATACATATAAAAATAAAAATAAAACGAGTAATTATTTTTTCATTTAAAATTAATAACAGTAAAAATAACCTCTTTTTTGGAAATATACATTTGGCAATGGCAGAGAACAATTAGAGGACAAGTGCCCTTATACCTCTTTTATTACAGTCCGTTTGGCCTCAGTTGGTAGAGGGGCTGGATTTTTGTCTCCTCCTCTACACAAACCGACATCAAACAGCATATATATGCACCAAGGATATCATGTACTTCTATAGCATGACTCTCACTGGCCTATCATATAACTGTACCTTTAAAGACATCACTAAACCATGCATATAAAGAGTTACAGGAGCAAGTGCCACAAAGATTGGGGCAAAGGGACGGTGCACGTGTAGGCCCCCACCCGTCTCCACACATAATAACAAGCCACCCTGCGTGAGCCCCCCTTCCCCTCTCTCGCTCTAGTTGTTTGTGTATAGAAATCAGGAGAATTTATACAGAAAAAGAAATCAAAAGCTAGAGAGAGAAATAGAATCGACTGATAAGGAACTCGAGCGAAGACCCATGACAACCCTTGGTTTCTAATCTTCAACGAGGTATATAGGGAGAACGAGAGAGAGAGAGAGAGAAGAGTGGGTGTAAACAAAGGAACAAAGTCTCTTTTGGATCTGTTAGGGTTATTTCATCCTCTCTTTCACTCTGTCAATTTTATTAAAATTTATTACTATATTTGTTCTCTTCTCTCTTTCTCTCTCAGCTCTTCATCCCTTTCTTCTTGTATCTGAGCAAACCCTCTTTTGTTCTGTTGTATCTTTGGAGTGTTTCTCTTAGGTCTGTTTTGTATCACACCAGAGATTACAGATCGATCCATACTTGCTCCCCTTTTTAATATTTGGTATATCTCTTGTCTTTTAATCAGAAATTCGAAACCTAACAATAGAGAGATTTTTTCTTCTCAGATAAATACATAATTTTAATGTTTCTTCTGAGAATACCCATCTCATCTGATTTTGACTTCCCCAGAAACAACAGTTATTTTTTTGAGCAGGAAGAGAACAAAGAGAAGAAGAGAAAAATAAAAGCAAAGACAAGGCCAGAAAGAAAGAAATTGAAAGAGAAAGGAGTGAAAACTAATATATAAAATATTTCAGGTTTGCTTCATAAATGATGGCCGCCGCCTCTTCAGTGCCCTTTTTCGGAATTAATGGAGACGATGATCGCAATGCTCCGATATCGCACCGCCTCCAGCTCAGTTGCCCGCATCAGTTCCAGCATCATCGACTCCTGCTAGTGGATCCCAGCAACAGCTGCACCTCAGAAAAAGAAGAGGAACATGCCAGGAAATCCATGCAAGTTTCT